>VOPJ01002211.1:0-57737 GCA_014673585.1 Semibalanus balanoides
TATGAAGGCGCACAATTCCAGCCATATTGAATTTGCTCTTTACACCGACTGTACTCTCGATCGGGGCTGGCGCGTCTTTTCGTTAGGGTTCCTTAATGTTCCTTTCTTTCATTTCCTGTCCAAAGTCAATGCTCAGTAAGCTCAGTAAGGGGAACCCAACCAGGTGAGTGAACCAGGTGAGATTAACAATAGAGTTATTGTGTAGCTATAGAGTAACTGTGTTGTGATGTTTGGTGATCATTATTTCAATTTGCTCGTTCTCGGTTCACACTGAAAACTCAAGTTGAAGTTGAAGCAAGCATCATTGTAAAATGAAAATACTTTCTTAGAGTCCCTTTTTGCATCATGCATAGTATATCCACACGTTTGGGTTATCTTTTACTAAGGCAAAGGGTTGTGATGTCATTACAGACCACAATTGCTGTAAAGTGAAAGGGCTAACCTTAACAGTAATTATGGTCGCAGGGACCCTGGACCATAGGCATACCCAAGGGGGGCAAAAAGGTCAATTTCCCCTGAAGGTCCATGCATATTGCATACCCTCTTGGCCAATGGACCCCCTTTGGAAATAGGGCCAGGGCCCTATTTTTTCTCTAAAGACCACAGAGTGTTTAGAGCACATCAGAGGCTCTTCAGAGGTTCTTCAGAGGTTTTTGAGGTCAGAGTACCTCTTAAAGCGGCCAGAGTGCAACCTCAGGCGGCCAGAGTGTTTTCTCAGGTGGCAAGAGAAGAGGGCCCCCTCAGGCGGTCAGAGTACCCTCTCTGGCTGCCAGAGTGCCCTCTCAGGCGGTCAGCAATAGGCGTACCTTAACATCAAGCCATCAAGCCACATATCAGGATTTTGAAAGGCACTTATGCCTGTAGGTCCCGGTCTCGCCGAAACTTTGATATGGAATGGGTTGGATCTGATTAGGTCTTGATTAGGTACAGTGTTTGTTGTGTGCCAGTGTCTGGGTCCCAGTTTGGGACTGAACTTGAGTTAAGGGTTTTCAAGCCAGACAGTCTGAAGGAGCGAAGGCCATTCCAATCCATTTGATGGCGCTCGTATTGCTGAGGGCATTCGCTCGCCGGTACTCTATGAGCCATGGCTTTTTGGTTTAGTACCAGTTTTCCAGCAGTGTCCTCTAGTTGTTGTTCTCAAGGTTGCGTCTTATGATACAAGTTCGTCCGGGCTCCAGAGCTCTAAAGTGGTACTATGCTGTGTAGAGACGGCATTATAGTTTTCTCGCCCGCCTTGGTATATACAGGTCGGTGTGGAAGCTCAGCCTCGGAGACTTGAGGGTATGGCAAGTCCCTGAAACCTGGCACCAGCTTGGGTCGCCCTTCTCTGTACACACTCCGCCTCAATAGGGGGGCAAAGGGCAATTGCCCTCTGATGTGACATTCGTCGTGCATGCCCCTTGAACCATGTGACCCCTTTTGGAATTAGGGCCCGAAAGGGAATTCAATCCATTATATTTTGTATCCATATAATGCGTTATATATATATTATATAATTGCCTACTGCTGTGTTGGCTTGCTTGTTTCGTCCTGTATGTTCTGATTTTAATGATATTACTACTATATGTATAATTTCTTTGTTTAATACTCAAGTATTACTTTCATAGCTCCCGGGCATAATCGGACGTTTGAACGTACATTATTGTCACAGTAATTATCAGCCGTATCTTAGACAGGGCACACACACCGGTAACAAGAAAGACAGGGCGGTGTTCATCAATCACCTGAATTAACAACACGGCACCCAATGTACCTCGTCACAAATGTCATAAATGTGACGAAACCGTCCGATATGCCGAGTTTTATTAATTTGATGTATCATCGAGCCGAGTACCTACTAATATATATATATATATATATTTATATCCAATCTATCTATTTCCAGTCTAATGAGTTCAGAGCACTTCATTTTGTTCTGAGGTTCTTTAGGTCAGAGTGCCCCCTCAGGGAGCTGGGGTTTCATGGATGCAGGCAACCAAGGCCTTTGGAGCATCAACTGGACCTCACACATTTGGCTAGTGTGGCCAGAGACCGGACCAGACCTTCGACAAGGGGGGGGGGGCGGCCCCCAGTCAAGGGCATTGGTAGCTTCCAGCTTTGGTGACGTCACCAAAGCTGGAAGTTTGGATTCTCCCTTCACTAATGCTAACCCTCAGTGACATGGTACAGGATCTAAGTTCGCGGGATTCAAATCTCGACTGAGCGATGAGTTAGAGGTGCTACGAAAAAAGTATAAGCAAACCAAACTGAAAGCCACTAATTCCCTGTCTATCGATGCCAGGGTCCACTTTGGCCTTTGGCTTACCATATGTAAACATGTGAATATATGGTCTTTAGTGAAAACGCGTATTTTCCCTAGAGCGTAGCTCACAGGGGGTTGATTTCCGCCACCTCCAACCGAGGTTTTTAATGAATATCGGGGCTAGAAAAACGCGACGCACGCAGCGATCACTTAATTTATGCACAGTCTGGTAACGCGACTAATGCTATCACTTACTGTACGAGTCTGACTCTCAGGGCTCTTCGCTCAGGTCAGGGATCACCAGGTCACATGTGAGCCGATACACTCCACAACATGTTTGCGGTCCGTGCCCACAAGTCGGCCCAAAATTATAGATGCGAACACGTTTAATAACTCCAGTAGATTATCCGGCATATAGTACGACAGTTTGTATCCTTCTCGAGCGTTTTTCATATCGGGACCTAAGGTCAGGTATGGCTTTGTGACCTTCCCCATTTACTAAGTCAATTGGGCAAAAATTAAAAAAAGCAGAAACCCATAGGAAAATCGCTTATTTGGACCCAGTATTCACCGGAATCACCACTCCTGTGCCAAAGCTGGCAAGCCCTACGTCACCTTTTTCTGTTCTTTGACCTCTACAAGGTGAATCTCAAGGTGACCCGCGCAACAGGGTCCAGCGTGTATGGGTTTTTGTCACATATGCTATGTCCAGCTTACCGAAATCAGAGCACTCACGAGCGATTTGATACTCATTATGGTCTGGACTTGTCGAGACATATAATCACTCTATATTTTTGACCTTGACCTGACCTCATGGCTAAGGTCTATTTCGAATATGACCTAACCTCGCCTTCACCAAATGATAATTTTTAAGATGCGTCTCGACGAGAAAGAACAACAATGGTAATGCGATAAGGTTTTACTATATCATGCATATATCAAAAGTTAGTGTTTGAAAAAGCAATCGCGAATTTTAGGAACGTTTCAAATTCGCTGGCTTCGCTGAGTAGTCCACCAAGTGTACGGTCATTTAAAGAAGAAACACAAACGTTAAGGTTATTTTGATACCATAGGAATTACCAACAATTATTATAACAAGTATTCGAGAAATGTGTTAGCTTAGACATTTTAAACCCAATTAATTTAAACATATGATAATTATATATGCATACTTAATGTACGATACATGACGTGTCTTTGAAGAGTACGCGAAAAATTAAGTAAGTAAGTATACTGCATGTCTCAAAGCGCCAGAATGTGAGGCACGATGTAGAAGCTGCTCGCCGAAATGACGGTGACACCTGTGATATCTTAGTTATCCTGGGGAGGGGCAGGGGGGTCACAGAGACATCACCAAGGGGCCCCCTCCAAAAAATGTCGCGAAATTAAAAATCTCCCCGGATTTAGGCCACCATATTTTGCAGGGCCCCAAAAAAGTCGCAAAAAGGGATGTCGCCGATTACTTTTTAGTGAAAAAGCCGGTCCATTGGGGGCACGTGCATCCTGTGCCCCCTGCTAGTGCCTCAGTGCACGAAATAGGGCCTTTGCCCACGGTGCTCTCACACAATGTCGCCGTATTTCGCCGACCTGGCCAAATACGGTGAGTTTTTCGGGGGAGAGAATGTACCTGGGGTCCCCTGAAAAATAATGTTTTTGCATTTTTTTTCTTTTTTTTGAAAATATGCCTTTCTAAAATATAGTGGGCCAAATTCGATTTGTTTTTTATTAGTGGGATTACCTTGTGCCCCCGACCCAAAATTGCCCCCCCCCCCACCTGAAGCGAATCCTGCAGGTACGCCACCGCCCTGGACCCACATTTAGAACGTTCCGCTCGCTGCACTGCAGAGTGCAGAACCTACCGGGGAGGGGAGGGGGGCGCCAGAGGCATTCTGAAGTCGATTATTTTCATGTTACGCCATAGCTGTAACTCCAATTATTATCTGTCTTTCCCTCCACAGGCTGTATTTATTATTACATACATAAATCAGTATCAGGGTCAAACCCTCTAACATTCCCTAGCGTTTTTAGATGTTTCAAAACTTAACTATTTCATCTCTAAGTTAACTAATTGGACATTTTGCATGTTTCCAGACACTATTCTGTGCTCTCACCTCACAATTTCTTCCCAGAGTGGATCCGTCATTACGGTCATAGAATACTGCGCCGCCACGCGCCGCCATGTATGTCATGTCACGTGACTAGAACTGCAGTTTTATTGTCATAACCGAACCTGGCCTAGTCTTTATGGAGGCTGGGTTGATACGCGGCTTCCGGCTTCACGAGGGGACGAGGGGTTGAATATGGTGCCTCCTTTGCGGGCTTTGGCCGCCTCGGAAAATTACATATTTTCCTTCGTTGATAATCGTTTGAGGAAAAAAAACTGGATTTGTCGCCCCGGTTGCGCTACCCTAAGACGCTCAATACCGCAGCTCTAAGGACAATCAGCTGTTGAGTAAACAAGGTTTGGTGACGGGCAGCGCGAGGAAGCAGTGATATATTAATTATTGAAGGTAAAATTAGATATAGTGCAAAGTGTTTTTGGGAACACATCTGCACTTACTAAATGTGATATTCTGTGTTAAATGGTGGGTATATTACAGGGATTAACTAAGGCGGGGACGTCCGAGTGAATAGCCAGTATCAGAGTTCCAACCAGTAAGACGCCTTAATCGGCGAAGGACGAGCGAGCCCGTATCAATCCGAATAGCAAGGGCATTAGTTACGGAATAGAGGTGTGCACCTGCGCACGTGCAGTGTGACCCAGCGTTTGACTTGCATGGCATTGCCAGTGTTGTGGTCTCAAACCACACATAATTTTAGCTTAATCGTTCCGGCCGTTTCTGAGTTACGGAACAGGGGTGTACACGTTCGCACATGCGCACGTGCAGAGTGACCCAGAGTCCCAGAGTTTGACTTGCACAGCATTGTCAGTGGTGTGGTCTCAAACCACTCACCAAATTTCAGCTCAAACGTTCCAGCCGTTTCTGAGTTACGGAGTAGGAATGTGCACGTGCGCACGTGCAGTGTGCCCCAGCGTTTGACTTGCGCAACATTGCCATTGGTGTGATCTCAAACTACGCACAAAATTTCAGCTTAATCGGTCAAGCTGCTTCTCATCTATAGCAGGATAACGTTTTCTGACACCCCTGACGCGTTACGTGCCACACGCCGTGCTGAACCCAAACGTGAGACGAAACATGTCAATAACATAATGTAATATTGATTGAATGGGGCTATCGGATGGTGAATACCACTTGTCAATCGAATGCGAGATTCCAAAGATATAAGCTTCTGAAATGTGTTACAGTCTGGCCGGTTCGACCGCTTATATGTCATAAAAATGTATTCAGTGAGAGCTCGTTCGCGCTTCGCGCTCGCTCGTAATTATCAAATACATTGAAAAATAAGGAGTAGAAAAGTCACAGTAAAACTGGGGTAAAGAGTGAAAAATGGTACCCATAGACTATCATTTTCCACACAAATTTCCCAATGCTAGGACAATGCAGTGTTGCTATCTTGTTTCAGTTTCTGTTTGTGTTGTAACCAAAGTTGTATTGCAGGACAGTTCTCAAAATGGATGTTGAATTCGCTCCATTGAAGAGCATGGATGACTTCCTCTTCAACTCAGCACGGTTTCAAATTCCAAACTTCAAGGATCCAGACAAATGGACAAACAGAGTTATCCACAACCTGCTCTACTACCAGACCAACTATTTCCTGCTGGCAGTTGTCATCTTTCTGGTTGTCGGGTGAGTTATTTTGTGGATTGGACCGTGAGCTCTGCTGAGTGCTGACACACATGCTTATACCCATGTTTATACTGGCAGTTGTAATGTGTGGGCATATAACCATCTAGACACAAATTTCCATTCACTTGCCTGTGTGCTCATGTGTTTCCGTTTCACCATGTGATTATGCTCCACTGAAATGGTATCCAGAAAATCTCCCTCATACATATTTTCACATTCATATTTCAACATGATTTAATTGTACTAATCTGTATTTATTACCAAATCGCTGTGAAGCAGGCTGACGGGACACAGTAGCCTGCTTGGCCAGCTCCCTATTGAGATCAGACCGATTCGGGGTGTGAGTATCACGCTCTGAACACGTGAACAGCCGGCTAGGCGCTGTCCGTCGCTGTTGGACGCATGTTGGTGCTGATTGATGCTGCAGCCTCTAGCTGTCGTCTGCATCGCAAAACTGCCGCTCCGCCGGGAGACAGGGCTCAAATGAGCTCCGTAGTCGCTATCTAATGCGATGTCAACTGGTGAAAGTTGGACGAACAGCAGGCTACGCGATGTAACTGTGCTCAACTCAGCGGTCCCCGTGGGAAACGGGATGGACATTTACGAGCGAATTGTGTTCTTTAAACGGTGCTGCTTATGTTGTACGAATTGTGTTCTTTAAACGGTGCTGCTTATGTTGTATGCTGGTATGACGGCTGCATAAGTTTGACTTAGATATTTACGTTAAATGTGACTTTTTTGTCAGAATTCAGTCCTGATGTGACAGATGTGACAACGTACACCAAGACTTCAGACAGATATGACGACAGATCTGCAGCATTTGATGTCTTTCCAACTAAAGTCATAATATATTAGCATGTTTGTTATATATGTAATGATTGGCTCATGCTTCAGATGCCATTTATCTTTTAAGTCGGACCCGGTGGATTTCAAAATAATTTTTGAATAATTTCCTTAGATCGCGTCGCAGAATGTTGCTTAAAGATATCGAATCTCAGTATTTTAACAATTTATTTTAAAGTGGCTCCAGGATCTTAGCGGATTCGGGACTCATCGCAGGGGTCAGTTTTGGAATCCGTTTATTAGATCCACGCGCATATCTGGTGCGTAACGCGGTCAATGCTACGTGAGGTCCTGACTACAACATTTGCTCCTTTTGGTTTGCCACCCACGCTCGTCGCTGTCTGAACACAGATTGCTGTCTTTGTCTGAGTTGTCTTTGTCTGAGCTGTCTTGTCTGCTGATTGCTGAGCCGCGGCCGGCGGTGTCAGGGCGGGTGGCAGGCTCAACACAGGTCGGAACAACGTCTCGCTAGACCCGACATGGACAGAACAGCGTTCCGATTGGTTCAGCACCAGTTCAGCAGCGTGTTGACGCGACTATTGGTCCGTCCCGGTACGCGGGGGTGGCCTGCCGGCCGCCGGGCCGTACACAGGACGCCAATAACGGAGACGGTGCGATGCGCTCCAGCTACGGAGGCCGCAGGTAGAGGCTGCAGAGTCGCGTCACTGTGGGTCAGAAGAAGAATCCGTGCTTTGGTCACAGGAGCGTACCACTTACCAGTGAAAGATTACCATCTGTTATCCCGCCAGTGACCTGGACAATTAGTTCTGAATAGTTGCTCTGTTGAATTTGCAATCTGAATCATTTAACGCATGTATTTCATGTCAGCTTCCATACTGAGAAGTGCCCTGCTGCATGGAACCTGAGCCCACCATCCCACCCGAGAGGACCGGACCTCCTGCGTCCTCTCTCTCTCTCTGGCCCGCCAGCTGCCTGGCGTTTGAACCCTGTGGGTACGGCTGCTGGGCGGCAGAAGTCGTCACTAAGTAGCTCTCTTTGCAGCTCGTTCGTTCGGAGATGGGACGGGTGCCAGAGCTGCTGTCTGGCCGCCAATAGAGCAGGCTGCCAGCGCAGCGTGCCTGCCGCCCCCGCCCCCGCCATCCGCCCCCGCCCCGCCCCCGCCCCCGCCTCTGCCACCGCCTCTGCTACCGCCTCCGCCTCTGCCTGCCGCCCCCGCCCCCGCCCCTTCCCCGTCCCCGTCCCCGTCCCCGTCCCCGTCCCCGTCCCCGTCCCCGTCCCCGTCCCCGTCCCCGTCCCCGTCCCCCGTCCCCGTCCCCGTCCCGTCCCCGTCCCGTTCCCCGTCCCCGTCCCGCCTGCCCTCGCCCTCGCCCCTTGCCACCCGTCCTGCCGCTGCCGCCTGCCCGCCTGCCGCCCCGCCCTCCGCCCCGCCCCCGCCCCGCCCCGCCTCCCCTGCCGCCTCGCCTCCGCCTCCTCCTCCGCCCCCGCCCCGCCCCCCCTCTGCTACTCCGCCCGCAGCGCCCCCGCCCCCACCACGGCCACCGCCCCGCACCCGCCCGCCAACAACCCGCTCCCTGAACCTTACATTTCGATCGTGGAATTCATGTTGATCAGCAGAATTTAGGGTTAAAAGCTGCACGTGCCGCAAAACACCAAGATCCGCCCCGCTCACTGACCTCATTCGACATGGCCTTTGCCTCTGACCGCACGTCATCCAATCTAGGGCAAATAGCTTGTACAAGTCGGGGCGCTAACCCTTATCGACGCGAACATACCTACCGCCTTGCCAGGGCGGGAATGAGTCGGACGATCGCGCTTACCAACTGCGCCGCACGACCTCTGCCCGAGTCCTGCCGAGTCCTCGGAATCCGTCTCTGGGAGACGAGTAAAATGTGTATGTAAAATATTGTATTTGCTTTCGGAGTACGGTTCCGAGGGTCCGACGGGAGCCTAGTAGAGGCGGTGCGGCGCCAGCGGCTGAAGCGAGCGGATACGGAGGATAAACTCGTTAGAAGCCTCACTGCATGGTCGCCATATAACCATGTCAGGTGTGGCGGCCGTAAGCCCAAAGCATCGTCATTATTGTACGCTATTATCCCGCACATGGACTGGGTTGGGACAAACAGTTGATAACCGTATGTTACCTTCTCTGTGCTCTTTGAAGGTGCTACAAGGCAAAGGGAAAGGACACCGTCGCCGCTAAGAATAACGCTCACATCAAGCGGTGCCTTTTTACGCAATATTATGTTTGCCTTTGCGTGGTGACTGCGTCCCTATCGTGTGTGGCGATTGCTCCCGCCTGCAGTCCGGTCCCACACTGGTATGCTGTGCGGTCAGTATCGCTCTACCACGACTCGTGGTACCCTGATGAAGACGAACAGTTGGCCACCCCGACCGACCCGCCGCCGCGCCCCCGGCTGACAACTACCATAGGCGCTATCAGCAGCGGGTCTGGCGGTGTGCCGGGGCGCGACAGACGCTGTCTGTCTGGGGATGATGCAAACGGCTGCAGAGCTGGTTTGTCTGAGTAATTCAGCCGGCCTGTGAACGCTGTGTTGTGACAGGAGGGATGGTTCCGGAACCCGCAACACCTGCACGGGAGGCGGGGTTAAAGCGGATGATGAATTGGATGTGTAACATGTTGCTCAATCTGTGCTGCATTTCTTCCGGAAATATGTTGCTTGATGAATATGTCTTGGCATTAAAGTATTAAACATCGTGGCGCGTTTCATCCGTTCCGGTAACGAGTTGAACTCTGGTGTTTAAATGGACGTGAACATGTCATTTGTGCACGATATGAAATAATGCATGAGTTCTGACTTCTGATTTTGCTGCCTCATTTTGTCAATCACCAAACACGAACACAAACACCCTCCGTCCGTCCGATATTCGCCCGTCACGGCGCTGCTATGTCTATCGTTATGCTGCGTTATACTGTCCATCCCGTGTTATACCTTCCATCCCGTGTTCTACTGTCCACCCCGTGTTATACCGTCCATCCCGTGTTATACCGTCCATCCCGTGTTATACCGTCCATCCCGTGTTATCATCCCGTGTTATATCGTCCATCCCGTGTTATACCGTCCATCCCGTGTTATACCGTCCATCCCGTGTTATACCGTCCATCCCGTGTTATACCATCCATCCCGTGTTATACCATCCATCCCGTGTTATACCGTCCATCCCGTGTTATACCGTCCATCCCGTGTTATACCATCCATCCCGTGTTATCATCCCATGTTATACCGTCCATGGCTGACCCTTCTGTACCGCCCGGCAGCACCCTGCACCCGCTGCAGTTCTGCTGCGGCCTGCTGGCCATGACGGTGATGTTCGGCCTGTTCTTCTACATCACCAACCGGAAGGCGATGGCGACGCAGCTGAAGCGGGAGCACCCGCTGCTCAGTGCGCTGCTGCTCTTCAGCGGCGGCAGCTTGATCGTCTACCTGCTGGGCTCCGTGCTCGTCTTCCTGTTCGGCATCTGTCTGCCGACGCTGGGTGAGAAGCGGGGGAGGTGGAGGGGATGGGGCAGGTAGGGGAGCACAGATGGTTCAGCAGTGGGGAGGGGTAGCAGTAGTGAGAGGAGTGGAGGACAGAAGCAGCACTAAGAGAGAGGAGGGGAGCAGAAGAGGGGGAGAGGAGAAACTAGTTACGTTAGTTACTACACCTTTTTGCAATCACATTTGACCAATGGTCAAAACTGTTTTAAACACTCTGCATATAGAGGGCTCCACTTCTTGCCGTTTCACCATAAAAAATAACTATTCACCATCAATTTTAGTCGGCACTCAATTACAACTCGTCATTGAGCAAGACTTTCAATAATCTCCAAAACAGATCGGCATTGGGTGAAATGAATCGCAGTGACAGTTATGCAGACGGACGAGCGAATATTTTGATTGCCTATCTATTTCCGTCAACGCACAAAAGTACACTCGTATAACAGCGAAGTGACTAATTTGTTTGACCATAATCAAAATCATGTTGAATTATCAAACAGTTTTGCAGAATGAGTAATCTAGTGACAAGTGTTCTTTATATGAGTTTTGGCTCATCTGTTAAATTCTGGTGCAAGCAACCAGTCAGCGATCTGCTTTGTCGATGATGATTGTTGAAATTGCCGTTCAAACAGTTATGCTGAATGGTCGAATCCGAGTGCAAAAAGGTGTAGTACAACGAGAGTATGTAATGAGCAGCAGTGAGTAATAGCAGTGTGTAGGTTGGGGCCGGATGGAGGGAAGTATGGTGAAATATTGTGGCAACGGCAGTTTAATATTATATTTTGTATTTGAAAGCCTTGAGATTCGGGGCCAAGTTTTTCTTATTTATTTATGTTTATCAGAACGAAAACTGGAAAATTACATATTTTTCTGAATACGGTCATAGTATAGTCACTAGTCAGGTACTCAGGTATGTTGTCTCGCCTCTGGCTGGAGCCGACCACACAGGCACTTAATAACCTCAGTTCATCGGGTGCGCCTGCCTCCCTTCGGCCTGATGCCAAACCGGATGACAGACAGGTTTTACGTTCCGAACAGCACTGCTACACGGCGCGCCATGTCACATCGATGGTCTGCTGGGGTAAGTGGCCGAGAAGGGGGGGGGGGGGGGGGGCGTGACACGTGCTCAACAGTGCGAACTCTGTGGTGTACAGTACAGCGTGGAGTCGACACTCTGGGGACCATGGCTCCACCGGGACTCGAACCCTGGCTCCTCTTAAACCCAAATCATCATCATCGTCATCATCGTCATCATCATTTGGGAGTTTATATAACTATTTTGTTGCGGCGCCCTTAAGCCCAAATAATCATCATCATCATTTGGGAGTTTGGTGCATTACACTCATGACATTACATACATTTAATTATCTACATAATAAAGGGCAAATGGATTTTCGTTTGACCGTTATGGAATCGAAAACCCTCGGTAATGGATACAAAACCCATACCATTTCTGAATCAGCATGATTACAGGAAGGTTTTGGATAAAAAAAATACATATATATTTGCATTATATACAAAAAATCCAATGCTATGCTTATGCTCCATAACGCATGGCACATTCAATGCTCCAATTAATCCTGAGCTGTTGTGTTCGGGGGAAGTTCAACAAGTGGAGCCGCGTTTTTTCAGCAGCTTGATGGAATAAGCTGGAACCACGCATTTGTTCAAATGGTGCCTTTGTTGTCAGTATTGTTAACAGCATGGAAAGTGTAATCTTTGGACGTGACTGGGGTATGCATTTTGTCAAGTTATGCTTAACCACGCACCACTTAAAAAATACATCAAGTGCGTCATTATTGGTAACAATAGGCAATTAAATGCCCGGGCAACGCCGGGCATCCCAGCTAGTATTACATATCGGGAATTACACCCTCTTTGTTACCTTCCCAACTTGAGCTCGGTGCCATTGGGTTGAAAGGTTTTCACTGTATGATTCCTTCCCTGGGGTAGCGGGATATATGCCGCGCTGCCATGCATATAATGCCATTTCCCTTGAACAGTGTAATTGTCCAGATCCAGGTCCGATAGCTTTTGCAGGTGCGTTGTTTCCGACGAATGCAAGGTCTTCTTTGTAGTTTTACGTCTCCTTTGAGTAATATTTGGTTATTGAAATACGCGCCGGCCTGGTCTTTAAGAAGATACCGACTCAAATCTGTTCTCCGATGAACGTTGAGCGTCGCGCAATGTGCTCCTCTGGGTATTGAGTCAGCCGAGGCTGTCGCTGAGCGAATACATGTGCCAGAGGCTGTAAGTTGTTTGCGAGAGCTGCGACCAGAACATGACCTCATCGGGCGGCGTCTGCGCCAAGTTGTGCAGCTCAGCGAGATAAACTATCTCTCGCTCAACCGAACTATGAGTCACCGAACGCAAATGTGTCATAAACATCTAAATAATGGTCTATTGTCTGTGTTCGTGGCCGTGACAAATTCTGAGAGAGGTGTCAGTTGCACAGTACCATGTCAATTATGCCACAGGTGGACACGACTAACGTACCATCATTTATGTGATCATCATCACGGTAAGACCATTATCTATGCCACGAGTACTGCGACTCTACTGAATACCTCCACGTCTCTCGATCATTGATACCGTCACGATGATCGTCTGGAGAGGTGGGCCTCTAGACGGTCTCCCAGCAGAGCTGTCTCTGCTCAGTATCGGTGACGTCTCGTCGATACTGATGCTGGGTTTCCCAGGGGGCGCGGACGGTGACGTGAGCTGCTGCGGTTGGCCGGGGTCGTCTGTACAGTCGGGACACGTCTGTGCTGAGCCGAGCAGCCGCGATTGCAGAGGAGTAGGGGGGAGCAGCAGCGATGGCAGGGGAGGAGGGAGAAGGGGGTGAGAGGCGATCGGAGGAGGGAGGGGGGGAGGTGAGACGGGACAAACAACTAGCTAGCCAGCCCTGCAGCTCGGGCAGGCTGGTGGCAGAGACGATGATAGATCACACAGCCGATATAGAGCGATATAGTTGCAGCTTGTACGGGTGTCATCTAGGGACACCGGTGGATCCAGGGGGGGGGGGGATCATGCCTCCTTTCCAAACCGCCGGAACTCAGCGCCAAATTGACATATTTTATGTGGAAGAAAAACTGAACACTTTTTATTAAGGGAAGCTTGTTAACCCTCGTCAGTGTAGAGGTTGGATGCCACCCCCTCTTATTTAGAATAACTCACGTATTTATCAACCGATTGCGATGAAATCTCCAGTACCCTACTTTGTATACGAGGTGGCGGATTAGTTATTGACACTGGTGTGGACCGTAATGATAATGAACCAAATCGTAAAGCTCCAGCTGTCCTATATTTAACTGTCCTCTATCGCGTCCTCGGCCAATGTATTCTAAGCATTGTTGTACGTCACTGCCGCTCCTGGCCAAAGTACTGTTGCTGTGCTAAAATGCTGCTGCTATAACGTCCCGGGACCGCCAGTTGGTGCTGCAGACTGCTCTGTCGGCGCTGACAGAGCACCGGCGTTTAGCTGCATCTGCAAGCTCCTCTGATGGGGTGGGGCCGGGCGTCGGGCGGGGTGGTGTCCCTGAGTTCCCAACACCCGCTCCACTGGCGTCTGCTTCCCCCTGCAGGGGCCACCAGTCGGGGCTGGGCCGCGGTGTGAAGCTGTCCCTGAGTTCCCAATCGCTCGCACTGGCGTCTGCTTCCCCCTGCAGGGGGTCACCCAGTTCGGGGCTGGCCGCGGTGTGAAGCTGTCGCCTGAGTTCGCCAACAGACCCGCTCTCACTGGGGCGTCTACTTCCCCCTGGCAGGGGCCACCAGTACTGGCTGGGCCGCGGGTGTAGCTGTCCCTGAGATTTTCCCACACCCAACTCCACACTGCGTCTGGCTTCCCCCTGCAGGGGTCACTCAGTCGGGGCTGGGCCGCGGTGAGAAAGCTGTCCTGTGCGTTCCCAACACTGCTCCACTGGCGTCTTCTTCCCACCTGAGGAGCACCAGTCGGGGTGAGTCCACGGTGTTGACAGGCTGTCCCTGAACTTCGCCACACCCGCTCCGCTGGCGTTGCTTCCCCCGCCTGCAGGGCACAGTCTGGCTGGGCGCGGTGTGAAGCTGGTCCGCTGAGTTCCAGCACCCGCTCCACTTGTTACTGGCGTTAAGTTCCCCACTGCAAGGGCCACCAGTCTGGGTGAGGCCGCGGTGGTGAAGGCTGTCCCTGAGTTCCAACACGCTCCACTTGGCGTCTGCTTTCCCCTGCCAGGGGCACCAGTCGGGGTGGAGCCACGGTGTGAAGGCTGTCCCTGAGTTCCCAACACCCGCTCCACTGGCGTCTACTTCCCCCTGCAGGGGCCACCAGTCTGGGTGAGCCGCGGTGTGAAGCTGTCCCTGAGTTCCCAACACCCGCTCCACTGGCGTCTGCTTCCCCCTGCAGGGGCCAACAGTCGGGGTGAGCCACGGTGTGAAGCTGTCCCTGAATTCCCAACACCCGCTCCGCTGGCGTCTGTTTCCCCCTGCAGGGGCCACCAGTCGGGGTGAGCCGCGGTGTGAAGCTGTCCTGAGTAACCCAACACCCGCTCCACTGGCGTCTACTTCCCCCTGCAGGGGCCACCAGTCGGGGTGAGCCGCGGTGTGAAGCTGTCCTCTGCGATCCTCTCCTCACACTGACGTCAACAGGTTTCAGCTGACAGGGTCAGAAGTGACAGCACTGTCCACAGCCAGTGTGACAGACGCAGCGGCTATCATTAACGATAGGACTAGATATGACTATGACTACGAGTGACTCTGGGCGCAGATTGACCTGAGGAGTCGGCGGGCCCTTGATCCCCAATAAACAAACAAGACGAGTGACTCGTTTGGCAGCTCGTCAGGGCGATGAGGAAATCTATGATACACACCTTCCGATCTCGTGACCTGATGTGAGCCGTGCGTCTTGACTGTGCTATCCGAAGTCTGAGCTCTGCTTAGTGTTGAATTTGATGATGCTGCGTCATTTTATTCAACACGTAAGATTGGGATGTTGATTAAAGGCGTCCCGACTGTACAGCTATAGCGTACCCGATCTACAAGCAATGGCATGTATACCTCGTGTCACGGCATTCTTACCGAAGAATCATTGTTTGTTACGGGGAGTGATATCGCAAATATGCTTTTCAAAACTTAAGCCGGCCGCACACTGCGCCATTCGGCCGCGATATCGCCGCGATTCTTTCGCGGACACATCCCAGGGATTAAACTACTCCTTAAAAAATTGCCTATCTGGGTGTCGTACCGCAAATTCCCAACTAAGTTTTAAATGACATTAGGAAACGGAATTTGTTTGGGCCGTGCTTGGTAAGTTTTTTGGCCGTGTCGCTGGCGGAGTCGCGGCGATATCGCAGCCGAATGGCGCAGTGTGCGGCCGGCTTTACACCTTTTCCCTCGCAGTCGTTAGAGGCACCAATCATATCATGTCAACCGGAGCGTGTCTTGTCAAGACTCACAGAATCACTGACAGCAAAGTAGTTACGTGTCCGCAGTATCTTGACAAGGGACCACCAGCTCGACTCTAACATCCTGTCTCTCCGCAGTAATGCTGGTCCACGCCTCAATGCGACTGCGCAACATCAAGAACAAGCTGACCAACCGGATGGACGCGCTCGTGCTGAAGAAGACGCCGATGGGTCTCTTCCTGGACGAACTTGGGGTGGAGAACGACAAATTTGTGTTCTGAGGGCTGGGCACCACGATTCAAGGAACGGAGAAGCGCCGGGTTCGTGTCACCGGAGGTGTGTGGTGCAGTTGCAGGGGAACCCAGGATCTGCTTGGGGACGGTGTAATTGTCGGCTTTGAGAGATGGGGCTGGCTAGACAGCTGAGGCCGGGACGAAGGCGGTAGAGATGATGTTCTGATTGGCAGTGCCTACGTTGACCGGTACTGGCTCCACCCCATGGTGTCAGATAGGCTACCCTTCCCTTGCTTGACTTAGCGTGTGCTTCTGTACATAGCTATTTGAGGAAGGACGTCGCTGGGCGCACTGTGACCCGGCCGTCATACGGTCATTCCACCGGACAGCTGGCCCCGTCGACTGTGACCTTGACACGGTCAATCCACCTGACAGCTGGCCTCGCCGACTGTGACATTGACACGGTCATTCCACCGGACAGCTGGCCTCGTTGACTGTGACCTTGACACGGTTATTCCACCGGACAGCTGGCCTCGTCGACTGTGACCTTGACACGGTCATTCCACCGGACAGCTGGCCTCGTCGACTGTGATACAGCGGAGGTTCGAATCCTGGGCGAGCCGCCTGTTTTGTAGAAATGATAGTTGGTAAGCTGTGTTATGGTTAAGAGGCCGGTTATGGTTATTGCGTGATGTGTTTGTTTTCTTTTTTACAAATTATACGCTAGCAGCCAGCTGCCGAAGACCCGCTGTGTGCGAATGGAACGGTGTGCCTTACGGCCGAATCTCGTGCGTTGAGGGCGTGTGGCGGTGGCCACTAGATAGATTGCCCCTTTCAGCTAATTTCACAGCAGTGGGTAAATGTGGAAACACTTAGCGTAGTGGAAATATTACGCGTTGGATTGATGTGGTCTACCCTACCGCACGATGTTGGTGGAGGATTGTCCCCTAATGGATCGAAGACTGCGGTAATTTTGTCCCCGCTTCCCCCGACGGCACAACAGCCCTATGAGCATGCCTTTTTCAGCTTAGCCACGGCAGCTACAGTCGCGCCACCTTTATGCTCATACGGCGGAGTCTTCCATCAGCTGGATTGTTAACCCCGTTATTCGTTATATCGGGCTGGCCGCGGTCGGTGTTGGGCGGTATGTTTGCTGCTATGCCGCGTCTTCCTGCTGCTGTGCTGTTGTCCGCCGTCGAGTCGTCAGACGAACAGGCGCTCCGTGGTGGGACAGTTTCTAGTCACGCTACGCTCCTCTGATCTGCACGTCCTGCCCGCGCTGGTTAACCACTGCGATCCCCGCTGCATTCGTACTAATATATCTGCGTGGGAGACTGCTTACGAGGCTTGTTTCTGTAATGAAGGATTTCGCCAGGTTAACGTCAGTTTGTCGTACAGCTTCAGTCGTGACTGCTGATGCTTCTTTCAGTAGTTTGTAATTTTGTATGTTTCATGAGCAGTGATGCGACAGATGTTCAAATTGTTTCACAACAGAATGAAACGCACTACAGGCAGACGCCGACCTTTCTTCCTGGTATATTATATCAACACCTGGAAGCCCTAAACACACTCGGCCCCCGCCGTGGCCCCACCGGGGCATCACTACAAACAGCCGGCGGCAAACAAAATGGACACGTGTATTGAGAGACGGCCAACACGCAGCATACACAATATACCGACGCGAAAAACGACCCACCATCGCACAGCACGCACACACACATCGCACGATGCAGCCCAGAGCTCCGCTGTCTGTTACTAAGCACTGTCCACTGTCTGTTCTGACGGCACAGGCAGCTCTCATGGCGCCTGTCCTGTCTGTTCTGACCACCGGCACGAGACGGCGCGGCACAGCAGAGACAGCGGCAGTTCTGTGCGTTCTAACTGCTCTAATGTCCGTATAGATGTCGTCCCCGTCTGGCTACTGGTCGCTGGGCTTCGCATGCCGACCCTCCGTCCTTCCTGGTGCTCGGGGGCCGACTCCCTCTGTCTGCTGGTCCTCACTAGGCTTGGAGGAGGCGTTGGCCCGCAGAACGGCGCCTGGGCTCGGGTAGGGTCGCTGCTGGAACAGCGGCCCGGACGCCGTCGAGTCGACACCAGACTTGACATCGCGTTCCAGACCGGCGGACCATGAGCCCCTGAAGACGGGACACAGCACGGTTAGCATCGGACACCCAATGGGGAACACTGGCCACGAGCTCCTGAGAGAAGTGAGGTCACAGTATGGTCAGCACTCAGCAATGACCAACACGGGAGCACAGTGTACGAGACGTGTGCGGTTACTTGGGGAAACACGCTAGCGAGAAGTGAAATGCGCATTTATTACCTTAAAGTGGGTCTGGGTAACATTAGGGTAATATATAATGACGCTCTTTTCCTCTGGCTGACTTCCAGTCAACTCGTCACAGGGAAAAAATGTGAGCCACAATGCATTCGACATGGAAAATGTAATGCTGGTCAAAACATATCTAAATATATCTATATATCTACATATCTACTGAAATTCGATGATGATTGGTGTTTTAGGGCGCATCGACAGCGAAAGTCACATGGCGTCCATCTGCTGAAATTCCTTCCAGTACCGATCAGTTAGAGCGTTAGCACGGCTCTTTAGTCTCTGCTAGCTAAGCTTAACAGCCAACGCCTACGTCGTGCCCTTTACCTGGAAATGTCCGAGTACGCGGCCGGGTCCATCGGGTCGAGATCGTCTGGCCGCTTCCTGCTCTTGCCCTCCCGTTCCCTGGGTCGCCGGTCCCTCTCTCCTCGGTCTCGCTCTCTATCTCTGTCCCTCTCCCGTTCTCTATCCCAGTCTCGGTCCCGGTCGCGATCACGGTCCCGGTCCCGGCGGTAGTCCCTGTCGCGGTCTCTGTCCCGGTCTCGCTCATCGTCCGACATATCCTGCGGAGGAACACATACAGACAGCGTTAGCCAGGCACACATACGTGACTGTCACACTCCCAAAATTTGTCGATTTATGTGGGAGATGGCACCCAACTGTGAATAATTTTCCACTCTCGTTCACCATTTTAGGAATGAATTTTTCCCTCCCAAATTATGAATCGTGATATTGGTTCTGATATAAATCAATATTGACTAAACAGTAAACATACATGATTTCAATGAAAACCACTGCTTTTCATATTCAAAACAGTAATGAATATCGTACCATTTTCTACATAATTTTCCACTCTCATGGTCTTTTGGGGCTCAAATTTTCCACTCTGACACCCAAGACAAAATGGAACCTTGAGACACTGGTCCCCAAACACAGAATCCACAGCGTCGCCAAGATGGAGCGGGTGAGAACCAGTGAACACATCCGATACGCGAGACATCTAGAACGCAGCCGAGTTACATATACGATTCCTTCATTGCGCATAATGTTTAATACAATGCGATCGTACAATTCAAACGCGCTCGCTGGAGGCAAGACTCCATTTTCGATTGATTGATTATTGGGGTTTTAGGGCGCGTCAACAGCAAAGGTCACATTGCGCCCATTTACTATTCATGTTTACCAAAATGACATCAGCTAGCCGGCCGGACGCCGTCGGTGTGTTTATAGTGCATTGCTCACGATAGTATACCTAGCACAAGTTTCGTTTGACCACCATCTCTAAAAATATTCCGTGCCCCGCGCGACCGTACCTCGTCGCTGACCGGCGCCGGCGCCGTGTCGGTCGTCTCTGCGGCCGGCTTGGGCGGCAGCTTGTCCTGCTCGAGCAACTGAAGCTGAAGCCGCAGGGCGGCGGCACAGGCGCCCGGCATGGCGCGCGGGTGACCCGGAGGCAGCCATGACACCATCTCAGACTCGTTGTTCCAGTAGTAGTACCGGCCACTGGCGGCAAACGCAGGGGGAGGAGGTAACAACGGCGTCAAGTCACCCGACACCTACAGACAACGAGGAGGGAGGGTAGATGGCAAACGATGTTCAATATTGCACCAACGGAGGAGAGATAATGGCGATGATAATGTTGAGCACGTGGAAACTTCTTTTCTCGAAATACCATGGCAATGGCCGACTCGTAACCTTTGGATACAAAACAGATTCTCTGAAGTGTTCAACATACGAAGCATTAAAATATCCAAAACTTTATCGAAAAATGTGAATGTCGTTCTCACTTCTCATGAGTTATAAGAGCAGTCGTTCTCACTTACTGCTATTATAACTCATCGCCAGCCCAGCCGGTGCTGCGGTCATCAACTCACGTGCCGGGGTCGTACACCTCTGACCAGGTGGGCGGCAGCGGGTACTTCTCCAGCATGTTGAGCCGCTTCAGCTCCAGCTTGGGGTCCGGATCCCGGCCGGCGGTCCACCGCTTCTGGCAGAAGTCGTTACACTCGTGGTATACGTTCCACTTGTTCGGACATCCCAGCATGCCCTGAAACGGCCGACGGTGATGTTGGTCAGTTCTGGTGACGAAGGCAAACTAGTTTGTGTTAGTCATGTGCTGGCCACTAGCCATGACACACTACCTATGTCGAGCATATCAACATATTTGGCTATGGCAGGAAACAATGATGAGAACAAGTCTGAAGTCATTAGCTTTGCCAAACAACCAATTCACAACACAATTATTGAGCCTAATTAAATGATTTAAGTTGAATATAATTTCGAATCTCTTATAATATCTATGAAAACTTTTTAATATCAATACCCACTCCCTATGTGCATCATCATTAGCAACAAAATAACCGAGCAATCAAATGACTTGAGACTGTCTACTTACTGCCTTGGTGTCCTCAGTGACAAGTTTGCCACCATGTTTGTTGTGCACATAGTTCTGCTGAAGGTCAGTTGCACCATGTTCATCATAGTCCTCAGCAATCACCTCTTCCTCATCTCCATCCCTGGCTGCAGGGAATAGACAGCCATGACTACACACATCTCGGGAAACTGTGACATTGATGCAGCTTCTGTGATGTTTCTCAATTATTTCTGCAGTTTAGAATAAGCAATAATGTTTTAGTTGATTCAGAAGTAAATGAAAAATTGTCCTTAAAGTAAAAAAATTCGTATTTCAAGGTGCCTTCTGATACGGACAAGTCACATTTGCAAAACAATAGATTAAATAAAATGTTACAAACTGGAAGAGGGTTTCTTGTCATTAGAGCTATTCCCGTCTGTTTTTATTTATAATGGATTAAAATGCTTACCAGATTCCTTTGATTTGTCTGGAGTTATAATGCCTCTCTTAGCAAGTCTGGCAGCTAAGGCAGCAGGAAGAGGCATCCTGACCCTGCAGTTTGCTGCTGTTTAAAACAGCAGGATCTTGGTGTTATTTCAGCTGTCGACCAATAACATTGACTCTGTTAGAACATACCAATAACCATAACCATAACGTATTCGGAGTAAGAAGGCCACTTGGCCTGATTGGTCCCGTTCTCATCGAGCTTGGGTACAGTTTGACTCAGTCAGGATATTGAAGCGGATTGCCTGCCCAGTGGACATCCAGACGGGACTTGAACTTTGTTCAAGGATGCAGGCTAGGACCGACGTCCGAGGGGAGAGCGTTCCAGTCGTTTTACGACTACTCACAATCAAAGCAGTGTCTCGAAACCCTCGATTTGGCCAGTTCCTTGTTCCAATTTCCACTGTGTCCTCTTGTCTTGAATGCCGTTGCTGGTGAAAGAAGTTCCCGGTTGCAGGTCCAGCTCAGGAATGCATGATTTGGAATGTTTCTGATTCATATCTCCGCGACGTCTCTGTAATACAGCGAGGGCAGTCCAGCAGTTTTGAGGACGCTCGGGGTACGGTCTGTCTCTCAACTCTGGGATGAGTCGCGTTAGCTCGACGCTGTATTCGTGCGACGGCCTTCTGATCAGCTTTGTTTAAATGGGCCCCAGATTGAAACAGCCGTACTCAAGTTGCGGGTCTGACCAGCTCTTGAACATCAGGGGAAGTGTTACTCTGTCGATGGCCTTGGAATGACCTGCCGTATTCATGTCCCATATCTGCGATGCTTTAAGCTGCTGCGCTAAGCTGCCTGGCCTTCGGGAACTTTGAGGTCAGTGTCAAATATGGCATGGGCCCAAGTCCTTCTTCTGAACAGGACGTCCCCAGTGGGACTTCCCCCAGGCGAGTAGTTGTTTTTCAGGGTTCTGACTTCCAATATGCAACGTAGCGCACTTCTCAGCATTGAATGGCATCAGCAAGAATCAAGACCAGGATGTGACAAGCGTCAAGATCGCGTTTGGGAGCCGCCAATTCGGTCTTCCTTCCTTTGCCACATTCCGGTAAATCTTGGTGTCGTCAAGCGAATTATTTTGACTGAGATGCTCACGATGCTGGGCATATCGTTGATTGTAAAGGCATGAACAGCGTTCGGTCCGAGTACTGACTCCTTGAGGACACCACTTGTGACTTGGTGACCACGGCGAGCTACTGCCCGGCACGACCGACCTGCTGCTGTCGATCTGTCAGGAAGGGATCGAAATCCAGTCGAGAATGTGACCGGATACACACCACGCGCTCAGTTTGGTCAGGAGGCGCTCAGTGCAGACTGGAATCGAAAGCTGTTGCGAAAAGTCTAGGTACAAACACATCAATTGGGTCGCCATTCTCCAGTATTCCTGGTCCAGTTCTTCCAGAACTTCTAGCAAGCTGAGGTCGTTACAAGATCGTCTGGCTCGAAAGCCATGTGGTCCTTGGATCAGTTGGCCAGTAGATGTAAGGTGATCCATGAGTTGATCACCTAATGAGCGATTCAAGAACCTTGCATGGCAACCAGAAGTCAAACTCACAGGTCGGTAGTTCCCAGGGAGGCGCTTATCCCCTTCTTGAATATTGGGATTACAGTACCATCTTACAGTCCTGTGGTAGTCTGCCATTCACTAAACAGATCTTTCTGAAAAATCCTAGCTAAGGGACCAGAGACCGTTTTGAGCTGTCTCCTCAGAATCCTGGGATGGACACGTCCAGGGCCAGGTAGCCTCGAACCATTACTTAGCTATTATGTATAATTATAAAGAAAATCACTGATGAAAAGTTAAACCTAGACCTCACACACTAACTAAGCAGTAGCACTCAGGTAGGCACCAGTGGTAGATTAAAATAGGCCAAAGTTTCAATTGCTGGGTAAGTCCAAATACATGACTTTTAATGTTATTAGCAGTGTATGAGTGCTAACTGCTATATGTATAAAAGATGATCTACACTGCCAGCAGCATGCAAATTCCAGTAGGTATTTTGATGTGGAAACTCAAAGTCCAGCATTTTCATATTTGTCTACTCAAGTTGTTGACAAAAAACTTGATTTACCACAGCTGCTGTCACTGACGGATCCAGGTGGATCAATGGCAAATGCCCCCTTCCTTCAAACCGCCTGAAATCGGGCCATTGGCGCAAATTTGCACATTTGCTAATGTAGAAAGCATGTACACAACTTTTCCTAAGGAAAGTTTATTTTAAATGCACAATGAAGCAAAAAAATCAAATGTTTTTTAATTTTCTGAAACTTTTAGGGGTGATGCCATTGGCCCACATGACCCCCCCCCCCCCACCACCACCACCACAAACTGCCGTTCTAGATCCGACAGTGGCTGCTTTGATATCATTTTTAATTAAGAACCTCATGCTTAATTGAAATAACCATAAACATCGGATGAGCATATGAGCATGGGTGTAACTTAAATGCAAAGGGGGGCTATAGCTACAACCCCAATAATTTTGGAATTTAACACTACGCCTATGACATGTGGTAGAAATGGGCTCTTAACAACTAATTGCAACCCCGATGATTTTCCAAAAAGTTACGCCTCTGCATATGATGAGCATTTTGATTTATTTTAACCCTCAACTTGGTGGGGGTCATTTTGACCCCGAGGTTTTTCCGGAATAGCAAGAAGACAGCGGCGGCCAAATTTGGTACAGCTGTTTAGGAATCAATTGCCCACACTTTGTCAAAAAATTGACTTCAGTTCATCAGGAGCAATTAGGGCAAAAACCCACCTCCAAAAAAAAAACATCCAAAATCGGCAAAAAATGACACATTTCATGATAAGCAGGAAATCTAAGCAACTTTTACAAATAAAAATGTGCTTTAAATCAGCTACCAATGCATAAGCAAGCGAAATCCGATAAGTTTTCATAATTGTGAGACTTTTGGAAATTTTGCCCCCCCCCAAACTCCCGTTCTGGATCCGCCGCTGCCTTACGGTGCTACTCCTTCATTCACGGTAGATAAAATCAGAGTAAGAGAAATAAAATATCGACTAATGGTCTATTTAAAATACTCTTCAACTATTATACATACCGCGTGTCTTCAACGCTACTACCGGCGTCCATTATCAATAAACACATTCACCGCGTCGTAAAGCAAAAGCACACGGCCTTGCGCCTTGCACACGCTATTGACAACTTAATTCGTTATTCCAGCTTTTAGTGGTTTTAGCGGTTAAACTAGTAAGATAAACGAGGATTCGATAAACAAATATTGAAATATTTTTAATACGTAGACCATCTCACTTTTGGGCCAAATGTCTGACAGAATTCAGCCTTGATATATGGTAGTTTTCTAAAAGAAATACCCACTTATTATTTTAGCTACGTTTTTCCTTTGAGATTCTCTATAGAGTTCAGTGTTTGAGATCACTGAACTCTATAGAGATGGAAGGCGCATTGGCCGGAATACTTGTCTAATGACAGCGGCCATGTTGGTGATCACAAGAGCAGTCGGCGGCCTGTGTTAAAGGATAGGGCGGGCGGGACCAGGCTGACATTTTACAATTATATGAGCGATTACTACTAGTTCGTAGAGTAATATGACTACCACCACAATGTACAAATTGAATGCAGAATGATTTCTAGGACGTTTTCATTTTTTTTTTTTTGCACGGAAAAAAATATTTTTTGTCCTAGGAATGGAGTATTATGCAGGTTCACCAAGAATTATTGAAATGTTATGTGTCAGAGGAAAGAGTTATCTTTTTTCTGGATCATGCTGGTAACTTTAAATTGTTTTAGGGATCTGAGACCTTAGAACATGCTTAAAAACAATTAATTTAAGTGGCGCTCTCAACCTCGCCACACTTGTAAGAACCCGTACTTCCACGGCTGAGACACCGCTCAGGCGCCTTGTGAGTACACAGGCTATCACTTCCACGCTCGCTCTATGTTGAAGAGATTGGAGGCTTCATCCAGGATTCAAACGGATTGTGAAGATACCGCTGTCATTTTGCGTAAAAAATTCACTGGATTAGCTCAACATATATTACATTTTCCATTTTATTTCACTTCTTTTAATGATAATCCATTCAAACTACTAGATAACTGACATCAACTTTTGGGCTACTAAATTTATCCAACTGAATTCCTGTGTTAATAGTTTGTTTATTCTTACAAGACGAGTGTCTGCGTTTTTACTTGAATTGTTTCATTTTTGACTATTTATTTGTGTTATAATAAGTTATTTCTTGCGGCTGTCATTTTTTGTTTATTTTTGTCGACATAGGTAATGTGTGGAATTAAACCACGCTTATTCTATTCTCATTGTAGATAGCCTACCAAAGTCTTTCGTGGATTTTCCTTATTATATCAAACTCCCCTAGAGAGCACAATGTAAATGCCAGACAAAAATTGTGATACCAAATAAAATATGCATCTAGCCTTTTACTCAACCAAATGTTATTTTGTGTGATTGGAAACACCATATCAGCTATCCACAATCGAGGGCTCAAAATAGCCATATTTATCAACTGCTCTTAAGCTATTAGCGAAGTCAGCTACTCATTAGCCTTGTGACGATGCACCAATTTCAAGTACTCTCGGTAAACCGCTCTTCTTGCTCTCGTCCACGAGAGTTAAAGTTATGAGCTCTATTGCTAAGACGAAGAAGGGACACAAGTACGTTATGCGAAAAATATATTAATTTTTAAGAACTAGCAATACTCTTCCCTCTTTAATCGTTTGGTGTCTATTCTTTCTCACCAACGTGCATGTATACTCCATGTCATTTCTTAATTGTCAATTTTGTAAATACCATGTTGGCTGGTGGTATCCATTTGCTTTCCAGCTACCAACCAGTAGATTCTCTCTCCAATCAATATTGTAAAATTGTTATTGAGTGTAATAATGTTTTGTATCACATTACCAATGATATGCAGCTGCTATTGAATGTCTTATATAAAATTTTGCTTTACACCTATGTTAAATAATTGTCACGTACTGTGGGTGCCAGCCCGCCTATCCCTTTAAAACATCAGAGCCGCGCCTCGACTGCTCTATGTGTGTTTGTAGTCACACAGATGTACGGCCAGGCATCATTAATGACAACTCGGCCAGCTTGGGGTCGCCAGCGCATGAGCTTTACCGCTCAGGTGGCTATGTGACTGACACTCTGAAACTCTTATTAGAGATGAAGAGGGCGCAGTGGCCACGGCGGATGTGTGCGATGCTTTTTAAAAGTAATGTTTCAGATAAGTAAAAGTTCATGTAATTAGGTTAGGGTTAGGTTTAGGTTAGGTTAGGATTAGGTTGGGGTTTAGGTTAGGTGTTGGGTTTAAGGTTGGCGTAGGTCTGTAGGTTACGTAGTAGGTTAGGGTAGGTTAGGGTTAGGTTTATGGTTTAGGTTAGGTTAGGGTTTAGGTTAGGGTTAGTGAGGTTAAGGTTTAGGTTAGCGTTAGGTTAAGGTTAGGTAGGTTGGTTAGGAGTCTCAGTTTATGGTTAGGTTAGGTTAGTAGCTTTAGGTTAGGTTTCTAGGTTAGAGTAAATAGGTTAGAGTGGTTTAGGTATAGGTTTAGGATTAGGTTAAGGTTAGGTTAGCGTTTTAAGGTTAGGTTAAAAAAATGTCAGATTGCTGTTGCTTTATGCAACCGTGGAATATGTGATTTATTTACTTAGTACCTCGCTGAAGACCATTACCATTTCAAAACCACGCCGCTCCGGAATACTTTGTTTCTAATGACGGGTCAGTGGCGCATTATTGGGTTGATCACAACCCACTGCCAGGAAGCTCCCGGTGTTTAAAGGCAGGAGTGCTGGCCGTACTCACATTGGCATGTGAAGTTAGATATGGACGCTAGATCTTGTAGAACAAGATTTTTCTGAATTTAGCCATATTGCTTCATTTCCCCCAGATTCACTATAGTTGCTTGAGATATTTCATTAGTCGCCCAATCAACATTTCTGCGGAAGAATTTAATTTATCGAGGTCCCAGAGAGGCTTTCTGCTACTTAGAAGCATGCTCTTAAATTCAACAGCTAGGCATTATATTGTTAGCTTCTGGGCCAATAGCAAAACAACTTCCGTGCAGCACTGATAACACAGCTAGGTCCGAACAGGATCCCTTGATCCCTGTAAACAAACCCATACATTTGCTCCATAGGGTTTGGTTTATTCGTCCTCTAAGCTGCGCCATTTATAGGTAACATCTTCGCTACTTCTGTTTATAGTTGACGAATCGGTTT
The DNA here is from genome assembly GCA_014673585.1 of Semibalanus balanoides. Lineage (NCBI taxonomy): Eukaryota > Metazoa > Arthropoda > Thecostraca > Balanomorpha > Balanidae > Semibalanus > Semibalanus balanoides. The sequence goes on from VOPJ01002211.1 coordinate 27,308, forward strand.
ATGAGTTTTGAAACCAAAGCAAAATGCCCAAAACAGAATATAAATGTAAAAATTCAACTAAAGGGGGCTCCAGGACGTGAATTTTATCGTAACCAATAATCAAACCATTGGCCTTCTACCGTTAAGAAAAATATATTTTAGACATTTTCAAAATGCAGTAAAAGGCAACACTCCCTCTCTACATTAAAGGATAGGCTGGGCGGGCACCCAGGCTGACATTTTACATATATTGAGACGAACTACTATGTCGTAGAGCAAAAAATGACTACCACCACAATGTTCCAAAATTTGAATGCAGAATGATTTTAGGACTTTTCTTCACCTATAATTTATTTTTGCCTAACTGGAAAAAAAAACGAATATTTTTCGCCTAGAATGATTATTAATGTTAGTTTCAAACAATGTTCATTGGTTTGTTAGCTATTTTGCGGCTACCAGCCAGTAGTTTCGCTCAATATATTGTAAAATGTTCAGGCCTTGCTTGGCTGTATGCCGCCCGACTATCCTTTAAACACAGGCCGCCGACTGCTCTCGTGAGTACCAGTGTGGCCGCCGTCATTAGACAACTCGGCCAATGGGGTCGCAGCGGCATAGCTACCCTGTGGGTTTGAGATATGTTATTTCGTCACGTGTGCACCATGTTTGTAGACGAAATAGGTGGTGCAATGATAGTGTGTGGAGATTTTGTGCAATGCTGTTCTTGGATTTTTCTCGTTCGAAAGCTGTGAAGTTGAGAGCGACTGCCATTGACGTTTCAGTTTAGCAAGAGCTACAAGTACGAAGCTAAGGGAAAGAGCGATCCAAGCATTGCAATTTGAGGCTGATTTTTGTTAAACTTTTTCAACAGCATTCTAACACCGCAAGGCCTCGTAGATTGCTACCGTAAGTTGGTTTCCAATTCCATCACATCTGGACCTTGATCTTGACAGCTGAATTCAGTTAAAGTTGGAGACAGTAGGGAAATACTAAGAAAACAGAGTGCTTCAAAAATAGTGCCGGTGTTTGCCATAGCAATAGACATGCATGTAAATGCCGAGCACTGGCACGGCGCGGGTTAAGCAAAGTTTTAAGTTTGTTCTTGACAGTCATGCCCTCTATGGGTTGTGAAGGGTGCAAAGCCATTGAAAAAAGGCTGTATGTTTGTGACCGCTCACAATGCATTAAAATATAAAATTGGAGCGCTCTAATTTTTTAGCATTTCCCTGCTGTCTCCAACTGAATTGGAATGAAACCTCATTCGTTTTTTTTCTTAATCTATCTTTCCAGCTCGTTAGCTTACAATAACAGTAAGTCAGTTAAAATTTTGGACTGAATGCACTGATCATTGATGTCAGAGATCTCTGGCGTATAATTAGCTGAATTAATTTTGTTCTGTTTGACTCTATGTAAATTTCCCTGGGTCCTGGATTATTGATATATTTATGGACTTGGTTTTCTTCCTGATTTCATCTAGCACAGCCACCTTACCCAAAAGGCAATTGTAAGGACATTCATGTCTTGCAATGCCTTAAAGGGACACTGCCAACCTTCCAAAAAGAACTTCTCAAATGTCACAACCCGTTTGTGTGGCAAATATCATAAATGACAATAAGTAATGCTGCAACTGAATCAACGATAAAAACGAATCTATATTTGACTTTCTCTTTCACCAAAACATAATGCTCAATCAGTGTAAAAAGGTAAAGGCGAGACTCTTGAAAGGATTTTTGGAAAAAATCAAAACCTCACGCAGACTCAAAGTCAAGATAAAGAGTGATCTAAGTGCTTCGGCTATTGTATGGACAAAGTAAAACCAAGCTGATCAACGTGTAATAAACAACATATTAGTAAAGAGAGACGAAGACATCAAATCAGTGGTCCCAATTCAAATTACATGGGGACTAGCGAATATATGTACGAGCAAAATCAAACTCCAATCTCTGTGACTTCGACCTCAGTGGTTTTTAACTTATACCATACATAATGTACAATGCCAAAGCAGCCAAAATGGGCTTAATCTCAACCCAAATGATATAAGATAAATGTGCAGTTCCCTTAATGAAATATAATGTTAAGGTGGCAGTGTCCCTTTAATGTAAAGGTGGTAAACAAAGCCTAACCATATTAAAGCAATTAATTCATCCTTGAATTGCAGGGGATTCAGTGTGCTGAGTGCTCTCTTATTGAGTCTCAGTGCTGTACTGCAAGTTGCAACATAGGAGGATCTGAAAGGCAAGGGAATGTGCTAGCTTACTACTTAGCACCACCATAGCAATGATAAGAATGACTGAGTGGTGGGACCACACTTATACAGCTTCAGCTGTATTACAAACAGTGAGCTTACTCCAGCTTTACAGACTGCAACTATTGTTTTGCTGCACACAGATTCTGTTCTGCTATGCACTGTTCTGTACTGTTCCCTGTAAATTGTCCAAGTAATCTCTGGGATAAATTACAAGAAGAATTTCAGACCCATATTTAACAAATACTCCCAGTAATTTATGACCCATGTTGAGAAATTACTCCCAGCAATTTCTGGCCCATATTGATGTGACTGTTGTTGTTAAGTTGTCATTGGTGAAAATAAAGGGTGCATCCAAATTCCAACTGACATTGCTAAGTCAAAACATAATGTTCTGAACTATATGTATTTCACTTCACCCCAGCCTCTCTACACAGCCACAGGGGCCCTGCCTAACAGCAGCAGCAGCCCTTTGTGATGCTGTCATGCATGCCACTAGCAACATTTACAGAGGGTGCATTATTTAGCTTGTCACCCATGACATCGCTTCTCACAGAAGGTGCATCAAAAGGATTCTACAGGTGGAGCATGGTCATATCTGGGAGGAGCCAGACTAGGATTGTAGAGATCAGCAATGGCTCCAGGATCTAGATGGACTTGTAACAGTTTCATGGCTGGCTTAGGCTTAGAAGACTAAACCAATCCATCATGCAGCTCGTCTAGTGAGCTGATGGTGTCACATGGTTGCAGCCAGACCTCTAGAAAAAAGGGGCAAGCCAGTCATGGTGTCCCCAAAAAACACCCCTGGATATTAAAAACTACGGATTTCGGACATTTCATTTTGTGAAGCCCCTTTTTATATATTTGTATTCAACTTGTGATGAGCTGGATTGAACCAGGACCCTTAGGACCCTCAGATAGGTCCCTGAACCAGGCACGTAGCCAGGATTTCTTCCGGTGTGAGGGGCCTTGCCTTTCCCGATCGTTGAAATTATCTTATGCCCTGAATAATGATATGCATTCTCATCACTGCGTCGCATTGCGTATGGTGCGGTCCTCTTGAAATGTTGTTGTGCATTTAAATGTGCGGTAAAAAAGTGCTAAAGCAACCTTTTTGCTCAATCATATGGCAAAATAGCAATACAAACATAAATGCGCCGATAAATGATACGATTTGCAAATCAGCGTATCATATAAATTGTCATTGAATTGCGCTGCGGAGCGGCGCTAAAATTGCAAGCTGTATTCCCTGGACAACTGCATCTAACTTACTATTTAAAGAATATCTGTCGGTATGTCTCTCTGTCCGTTCGCTTCGCACCTAATTCACTTACGCCCCGGACCTGATTTGATATCGCCACGGGAGCCGAATACCGATAAGTTACTGGCTCCCCGGACTTATTTACCGACGCACCGGAACACAAAACTTGCGGTATGTGGCTAGCAACCTCTCCAGGTAATACTTTTATGACGCGTTTCACAGGGGCACAACGGGTACCACGGATGTATATCGGGCACCATATGTTTGTGACGGGTACCTCGTCCTCGGGTGTATGACAGCTACAAAAATATACTATAGGTACGGCGGGTGTTCTACGGGTAGTACGGGTTATCAATCCCTCATTGCCTATTGAGTATCACTGGTTTGCACCACCACTTGACATTTACCTATACATAGACATATACATAGATTGTCCAGCGTAGTGGACAGGTTAGCACTAGTTCTTACCGTTAAAAGGCCCAGGATTCCTTCAGATAGTCTAGGGACCCCTCCGACCTTTCAAACGCTTTTCTGACCTGTTCAGGCCTCAGGGACTCTCTGGGATCTGCCAAAAAGCATTATGTGGAGTGAATGATATAAACTTTAATATTTATCGCCTTGCAGATATGCTCAGAGTGCCCTCCGACCTGCACCTGGGGCCCCTCCGTGCTGACTAGGGTCCCATTTTGTATGTACTTGAGGGGCCCTTCTGACCCGCCATGGGCCCATTCGGTCTGGTTCTGGGGCCCCTCTGACCTGCACAAGGGGCCCTTTGCACTTTCCAGGGTGCCTCGAGCCTGCTCGGGGCCCCTTACGACCTGGCAAGGGAATGCGGCTGGCTGTTCTTGTCGAACAGACGCTAATGGCCCCTAAACATGCTCGAGAGGCCCCTAAACATGTTCGAGAGGCCCCTAAACATGTTCGAGAGGCCCCTAAACATGCTCGAGAAGCCCCTGGTCAGTTTTTTGGGGCCTCCTGGTGGGCTCAATGGTCTATGGACATGCCTGAAGAGGCACATGGGTAGTTTGTTGGGCTCCTTGTGGGCTCAATATGGGCCCCCTGGACATGCCCAAGAGGCCACCTGGGTTGGCTTCAAAAGCCCTTCAGTGTCTCTGAGGGGCCCTCAGAGACATGCACCAGAGTAGACGCCTCGCCTGGTTTTGAGGGCTTCTCTGTGGTTTTTGAAAGCCATTAGCTATGCAAAATGGATCTGGGCGAATATCTGTGTGCCCCTTTGACCCGTAAGCGGGGGGGGGGCAATTTCCCCTTGCCCCCCCACCCCCGGCTGTGCTTGTAAACATTCATATATGTGAGCTGTTGGGGAACATCCAGTAACTCATAGGACATAGGTGTCAGGAAAACCTGGTATTTGTAGCATTGAGAGAAATGCTGAATTTCTATGTAGTGTTCAGTGACCGGGGTCAGGAGAATGGAAACTAGGAGATTATAGCCCTGTACAGTGCTTATTGTCACTAGATAACTTTAAGCTCTACAGTTACACAAATGCACATTCCGAAATTACATAGACTATGCAAATTGAATAGCACAGTTAAAAAATACATGGTAAAAATCTTACCCTGGCTTGAGCCTCTTCAGGCACAGTGTTTCAAATGTAATCCTGTTAATGCTCCAGCCTCCTGCGCACCCCGCTGGTGATGGTCTAAAAGCATGTCGTCAACATTCCTCCTGCCTGCTTCCAAGAGTCCTGTCGCCATCAAGACGCCATGTCAGTGAGGTAGCCGATATCCAGAGACATTCACCCGTGGCGGACGGCCGGGCCGGGGCCGCGCAGCACCCCGCCGGGGCGGCGGCCGCGGTAGGGATCAGGGAAGACGCGTCGGGTCGAGGGATGAGGCTCCTGCAGATGGCTCCTGGCAGGCTGAGTCGCAATCAGCCGGAGACCAGGGCGACTGGGCCCCGCGCGGCGGCGCCCGACCGCGCAACGGGGGCCGAGCCCGCGGCCGCGGCGGCCGCTCCGGCCCGCGGGAGTTTCGCGAGCCGCGTGAGTTCGGTGAGTCCCGTGAGAACCGTGAGCCGCGTGATTCCCGTGAGCCGGCGGTCAGTGCCGCCAGCCCTGCTGTGTTCAGCGAGTCAGTGTTGGCGTTCATCGACTCTGCCGCTCCGTCGGGCGCCGGTCTGCTGGGGACCCCTCCGCCGGCAGTGACCGCCCTGCAGTCCACAGCGGCCGACGGCGGAGAGGCCGGACAGGAGGACTCCCAGCAGCAGCGGCCGCAGCGGCCGCGGAACCAGCGGGCAGATCGCAGGGACGGAGTCAAACAGCAGGGGGAGTACCGAGACAGCCGACAGAACGGCAGCTACAGAGACATCCGACTGCAAGGAGACTACAGGGACGGCCCGCGACAGCGAAACAACGGATACCGCGACGACTTCCAACAGAACAGTGGCTACAGAAACGACTACCAGCAGAATAACGGCTATAAGAACGACTACCAGCAGAATGACAGGTACCGGAACGACTACCCGCCGAGCAACGGGTACAGAAATAACCACCAGCAGAACTATGATGATGCTAATCACGCCGGCTACAGGGACGAGTACAAGCAGTACGGCGCCCAGCAGCAGTATGGCGGTCAACAGCAGTATGGCGGCCAACAGCAGTATGGCAGCCAACAGCAGTATGGTGGGCAGCAGCAGTATGGCGGCCCGCAGCAGTATGGCGGGCAGCAGCAGCAGTATGGTGGGCAGCAGCAGTATGATGGCTACAGGGGTGGCGGTCAGTACGTCGACTATAGGGAGCCGACTCGCCGCCAGAGGGGACGGCGAGCTGGCAACAATTCACAGTCGGCCCCAGGACAACACAAGGTACAGTGGCGGTGCGAGGAAGGCCCTAGTTTAAGACTTAAATGGAGCAGTAAGACATTTTATATTTATCCAACGGGTTTATTGCAATAGTAAGAGACTGCTAGCTTTGGCGGTGCATTTATGTTTAGTCTTGACACTCTTGACTGTATCTTGTCTAATGTCTATTGCTGCATTGGTCAGACACTCCATGACTCCACTAATGAATCATCGACGACTCTACTTTTAGTTACCGCTTGCTCTAACCCCTATGTATCGGTCCGTATGACACCGTACTCTGACATTTCGTCTCCGCTGCAGTCGTCTGCGCCGGTGGTGGACAGGGGACCCTCGCCGTCCGAGGCTGACCTCGGCCAGCGGGAGAGGATGGTGGAGCAGCTGACGCACGGCCGCTACGAGTGCCTCGTCTGTGTGGACCCCATCCGCCAGGTGGACCCCGTCTGGAGCTGCCTCAGCTGCTACCACGTCTTCCACATGGGCTGCATCCGGCGCTGGGCGAGGTCGTCTAAGGCCGGTGGGTACACGATGGGACGCAGTGGGTACACGATGGGACGCAGTGGGTACAGGACGGGACGCAGTGGGTACGGGACGGGACGTAGTGGATACATGATGGAACGGCGATCGGTACATGATGGGACTCGCCATCATCAGGGAGAAGCCGACTACGAATTGTTCTTCTTATTTGGGAAAGCAATTGCTTTATTGTGGCTATCAGGGGAGTTACAAGCTGGCTAATTTTAGAGTCCTCTGGCAATCGGTCTTTATGGTAAACAACGTAACGCTTAAGCTTGTACATGAATTGATTTGCCGATCTGATTGTTTTTATTGTTAGCCTGAGCCATCGGGTTTTCATTAAGCTCTCAGCGGGGTTTCGAAAAATTGAAATTGTTTGTCATATGTTGTTTTGAAAAGTGCGTACAGCAATCCAATATATTGTAGCAAGAAAGTATAACTGTATCCCATTCGTGCTGAGCTGCTCCGGTCGGCATGTCAGTGACCGGTGGCGCCTCTGGCGGCAGAGTCTGGAGGCTGGCGCTGCCCGGCCTGCCAGAACGTCACACCGTCGCCGCCCCACCACGTACAAATGTTTCTGCTAGCAAGATGCGGGACCCGCCGGTGGAACCGGCGCGGACCGCCGCCTCCTGTGGAGAGGCAGTATAACACGGGCCTATCGTGTGGAGAGGTCAGTCAAACATGGCGTCTCCTGACTCCTGTGGAGAGGTAGTATACACGGGCGCACTCCCTGTGGAGAGGTTCAGTATAACACGGCGCACTCCTGTGGAGAGGTCCAGTCTAACATGGCGTAGCTCCTGTGGAGAAGTCCAATCTAACATGGCGTATCGTGTGGAGAGGTCAGTATAACACGGCGACTCCTGTGGAGAGGTCAGTCTAACATTGGCGTAATCCTGTGGAGGAAGTCAATCTAGACATGGCGTACTCATGTGGAGAGGTCAGTATAATACACGGGGCCACTCCTGTGGAGAGGTTCAGTCTAAACATGGCGTAACTTCCTGTGGAGGAGTAAGTCTAACAGGCGCACTCCTGTGGAGAAGTCAATCTAACATGGCGTAACTCGTGTGGAGAGGTCAAGTATAACACGGCGCACTCCTGTGGAGAGTCAGTCCTAACCATGGCGTACTCCCTGTGGAGAAGTCAATTCTAACATGGCGTACTCGTCGTGGAGAGGTCAGTCTAACACGGCGCACTCCTGTGAGAAGGTTAGTCAACATGGCGTACTTCCTGTGGAGAGGTAGTCAAACATGGCGTAACTCGTGTGGGAGGTCATTTCTGCGACGTCGTGGCCATGTACCAGCGTGCCTCTGCGCATCTACGGAGTAAATATTCCCCTTGAACAGTCCGTCCCGTTTCTTGGGTGTTTGTTCGACAGTCGTCTTACCTACAAAGAACAAACCTTAATTGCTTAGACTTAAGTGCATGAAAGCGCTGAATAATTTTAAAGTGCGTTTCACGAACCTCGTATGGTTCGGATCGAAGCCTACAACTTTTACTTTATACGTTCTCTGATCGCTCAAAACTTGATAGCTTGCATTGTTTACGACAGTGCATGTGCCACAAATAAGCGTACTTTGACACTGTTGCAATGTAATACAGCCTTGCGAGTGGCGACTGGTGGCATTCGCACTTCACTGTGGGCTAGTATTCTTGCAGAGGCCCATGGCCACCGCTTGCTCTCAGACGTTCCCTTCTTAGCATGCGATATGGCTTGCAGCTGCGGCAGTTTACAGAGCATTCTACTACAGTTACGTGTTTATCCCGGCCTGTCATAGCAGCTTTCCAGGACGGCAGGCGTATGCTAGCTGTCCCTTTCTGCGTGAGGGTACAACAACTCTTACGAGAGGCAGACGTCAGTTTGCGGGGAGTTGCCTCCGTCGCGCCCTCTCGCATTCCACCATGGGAGCTGTAGACTTTGTCGCCTTAGATGTTTCGCTCGCAGGTTCTTACAAAAAAGGAATATTTTCACCGACCGAGTTTTCGATTCTTGAGCATTAGAGCGTGTTCTTTTTAATTTAGAAACCATACTCATTTTTACACGGATGGTTCTAAGTCGGAGGCGGGGTTTGGGAATGCGCTTTCTGTAAGTGGTCCCCCGCCGTAACCGATCTTTTAACTTTGCCATCTCATGCAACTTGTGTTTTACATTGAACGTGTGGCGATACTGAAGGCTAATGTGTTTATATCGAGTTTCTGACGATGTTTTACACGGTTGACTTTTTACTGACTCACTCAGTAGCCTTTCGGCGCTTCAGGTGATTTTAAGACCCACACCATCCAGTTTCTACAGGGACATTTTAGGCCTGCTTACTCCCTTGACCGAGCCTGGGAAAACATTGTTTTTTTGTTGGATCGAGCCATGTTGGGCATCGCTGGGAACGAGCTGGCAGACGACCGGCTCGACAGCGTGCGACACGTGCCCAACTGTACTAGTTTCTACGTTGCCGGCCAGGGACCTCCTTTGGCTCCCTGTTCATCTACATTCGCAGTAAGTGGCAGGACGAGTGGGAGAGTGCCGGCTCGCTAAACTTAAAGCGTCAACCTGTGTCCTGTGATGACCGTCGCTGAGTGTCTGCTCTGCTTGACGGTCACTGCTCCTCTGGCGGCAGGTTTGTGGTCGGAGTCGGGCAGACGTCAGCTGTGCTCATCGCTGTACGCTACTCTGTCATCCCGGGCCCCTGTCCACCCTGCACCGCTTCAGTCAAACGGTGAGAAGGCTCCTGTCCACCCTGCACCGCTTCAGTCAAACGGTGAGAAGGCTCCTGTCCACCCTGCACAGCTTCAGTCAAACGGTGAGCAGGCCCCTGTCCACCCTGCACCGCTTCAGTCAAACGGTGAGCAGGCCCCTGTCCACCCTGCACAGCTTCAGTCAAACGGTGAGAAGGCTCCTGTCCACCCTGCACAGCTTCAGTCAAACGGTGAGCAGGCCCCTGTCCACCCTGCACAGCTTCAGTCAAACGGTGAGCAGGCCCCTGTCCACCCTGCACCGCTTCAGTCAAACGGTGAGAAGGCCCCTGTCCACCCTGCACAGCTTCAGTCAAACTGTGAACAGGCTTCTGTCCACCCTGCACAGCTTCAGTCAAACGGTGAGCAGGCCCCTGTCAAACGGTGAAAAGGCTCCTGTCAAACGGTGAGAAGGCTCCTGTCAAATGGTGAGAAGGCTCCTGTGAAATGGTGGCTAGGGCCACGTCGAACGGTGAGAAGGGCCTTGTCCTGCCGGCACCGCTCCCCTTCAAACAGGACTCAGGCCTATAAACTACGAGTGCCTGTGTGGAATAATGTTTACCACAATAATAGAGCTATTATTGAAGCGTAACGTGCTCGACTATCAAATCACGTTGTCGTTTGAGCCAATAAAGATCCCGTCTGACGCCGCCCGTCCCCATCTGACCCTCTACTGACCCTTTACACCCCAGTCCGACCCTTTTACACTCCCCGTTCGACCCTGTATACCCCCGTCTGACCCTTATCATCCTTGTCTGACCCTCTCCCTCCCCTTGTTCTGCCAGATCGTGTCCGTGCGGTAAGAAGACTGTGGACATCCGCTGTGAGCTGGCTCTGACCCTCTCTCTCCCCTTGTTCGGCCAGATCGTGTCCGTGCGGTAAGAAGACTGTGGACATCCGCTGTGAGCTGGCGGCGCGTCTCACCTGTGAGGAGACGTGTGAGCGCAGTCTGAACTGCGGGGTGCACACCTGCGCCGAGCCGTGCCATCTGGGAGACTGCGCAGACTGTCAGGTCCAGCTGCAATTCGGTGAGCAGCAGCTTTGGATGATGCTAAGGACTGTGAGAGGGAAAACATCGCTGTGATGAGGATGGTAGCGGTACTTTGTGATCGTAGTGGTATTCTGTAATGTTCGCTGCAGTCTCCACATTTGTCATGCTCTTGGGACGGGGAATGTTGTGTCTTTGTGCCGATGCTGCCTCGTAGTTCCTCTGCGTGCTTCTCCGAGCCTGTCCGTTCCTCTTCGTGTCTCTCCCTGCCTTGACATGGCTCGTTGTGCCTCTCTGTTCCTTTGCATTCCTCAATCAAGACAGCTAACTATGGCGAACTTCACCATGCCTTCATTTCTTGGCGCTCTCCGTACCGTCAGTGCATCTATACCGACCTCCGCCCCCCCTTCCCCCTTCCTGCCAGTGTGTTTCTGCGGTACAGGAACGAACGCTCAGGAGGTGCTGTTCACTCGGAGACTGACCCCTCCTCCCCCTTCTGCGTGGTGATTTTGTGGCAAAAGGGAAAGCGTCGTTCAAGGAGGTGTGTTCACGCAGAGACTGACCGCCCCCCTCCTCTCCCCCTTCTGGATATGTTTAACTACGCGGTCGGGAGGAGCGACGTAAAGAGATGATAGATTGCACAGAGACCTGACCCCTTCCCCTTCTGCAGTGTGTTTCTTTCTGCGGTAAGGAAGCGACGTCAGAAAGGTTAGATACACAGATCAATCGCCAGAGACCTGACCCCTTCCCCCTTCTTGCAGTGTGTTTCTGGCGGTAAAGGAGCGAACGTCAGGAGGTGCTGTTCCACTGAGATAATACCTTCTGCAGTGTGTTGCGGTAAGGAGCGACGTAGGAGGCTGTGTTCACTGGAGACTGACCCCTTCCCTTCTGCAGTGTGTTTCTGCGGTAAGGAGCGACGTCAGGAGGTGTGTTCGCCAGAGACAGGCGGCGCCGGTCCGTTCTGCTGTGGCCAGTCATGCGGCGGGGATCTGGACTGCGGCAGGCATCAGTGCCTCAAACTGTGTCACGAGGGAGACTGCGGCCAGTGTCCGCTCGGCCCAACACTGGTGAGGACTTACGGAGAGCGCCCGTAGTGGCCAAGTGGCGATAGGAAGAAGTGGCGGTATTGAAGCACAAGTGTGACGGTATGAACTGAGTGTAGATTATTCGGTATGTTGGCTACACTAGCAGAGGCAAGGTTGTGATGTGTGGTATTATGTTTTTTACGTAATGGTATTTATTTCAGTAATAGCGCAACGTTTGTATCCTCCACAGTTCACACCTTTTGTTGCAAGGTAATGGGACATTCATCACATTTTATGGTTATTATGGAGCCATGATATCCTTACCACGTTAATAGTTTACCTACTGGCTCAGTTTTCTGGTTCTGCGTCTGCCAAACTTTAGCTGTGTGTATGTATTTCCCCCTCCGTCGTATTGCCCTTGTTGTTCCCACCTGACATCTCCCCTCCCCTGCCGCCAGGTAACTCGTTGCCCGTGCGGCGCGCGGTCTCTGTCAGACCTCTCCACTCCTCCCCGCGCCTCCTGCTCTGACCCGGTGCCGACCTGCGGTGGGGTGTGTGGCCGGAAGCTGGCGTGCGGCCGGCCCGGGGAGTCCCACACCTGCCGCGCCACCTGCCACACCGGGGACTGCCCGCCCTGTCCCCGACAGACGGCCGTCCGCTGCCGCTGCGGTTTCATGGACAGGGAGATACCCTGTGTGGAGCTGACCACGCGAGCCGACGATGCCCGCTGTCAGAAGCGCTGCTCAAAGGTGGGCGTGGGAGGTGGGGCGGGGGAGGCTGGGCGCACTGGATGTGAGCGGTATGACAGGCGGAGAGTCTCCAATAGGCTGCGGTGGGAGGTGGTGGCGGGGGAGGCTGGGCGCTCTGGGATGTGAGCGGTTATGACAGGCGGAGAGTCTCCAATAGGCTGCGGTGGGAGGTGCAGGCGGGGGAGGCTGGGCGCTCTGGGTGTGAGCGGTATGACAGGCGGAGAGTCTCCAATAGGCTGCGGGACGTACATACGCTGCGCTTAACTTAAATTTTGCTTCAAAAGTTGAGCACATATGTTTGATGGTTTGTGCAAAAGTTACATTGTCAGGTTGCTGTGATCCGATTTGACTCTGCTTCGCTATAATACGTGCTGTGAGTCACATAATACCATCAGTGAACGTCAAATGATCCATTAGTCGGGCCACCCAGCTAAAGCCATCATCGCGCTAGCAGACCCCCGCAATCGTTCTCGCTTTTCACCCGTCCTGAACCTACTAGTCGCTCAGTTCGACCCGCGTATTCTGCTTTATTTGACCGCTGTATGCGTTTGTCTGTCGTGGTCCACAGAAGCGCAGCTGTAGGCGCCACAAATGCAGTCAGGAGTGCTGCATCCTGCTGGACCATATGTGCCCGCTCACGTGCGGCAGGAAGCTCACGTGCGGCGTACACACGTGCGAGGAGCTGTGCCACGTGGGCCAGTGCAGACCGTGCATGCAAGCCAGTGAGTGTAGCACTGAGGGGGGGGGGGGGGGGGGGTGCTGAGGGACGTGAGGTGGTTCAGTTTAATGGCTCGAGGATGGTTAACCGTTTTCTATCCGGGTGTCATTGGAACAAAGGCAAAGTTGATACTGACTTTGATGTGACTGATATTAGTGAAATAGTTCTTGATAGAATTTGGTCAAATATGTTGTAGGATACTTTGTGTGTGTGTCAATATTGTATGTGATTAGTCTATCATCCACATTCTGGCCGCGGTATTTGTGTGTCATATTCCTCCATCGGTTTCACCAAACGACTGAGTTACATCAATCGCACATAAATCTATCATCGTCGTCACTACGATAGCCACCGTCTTCAGTCTCCTGTCTCGCCGTCAGGTTTTGACGAGCTGTACTGTGAGTGCGGCGCGTCGGTGCTGTACCCTCCGGTGGCTTGTGGCACAGCGCGGCCTCCCTGTGACCAGACGTGCTCCCGCAATCACCCCTGTGGCCACCCCGTGCACCACAACTGCCATAGCCAGCCCGAGTGTCCTCCCTGCACTCAGCTGATGAAGAAGTTCTGCTACGGAGGACACGAGGTGGGTCGCGGAAGGCGGAGAGGTGAAGTAATGTGGTATGAGGTAGAGAAAGGGCTCCGTTGTCGTCTAGGATGGTAAACGAGTAAATGTTTACTGGCTTTTGTTTTGTATCTTTGAAACATTAGTAATGCCAGTTGCTTGATAGTATCAGAGCCAGAAAGTGATTCGGATTATTTAAATCTTGAGTCAATTGTTTGTCAGATGAGGCGTTGTTTGTTATGTTTGCGATCCACAGGAACCAAGGTGCAGGCTCTTCGAATGTCTCCATTTGCTGTGAATCTCGCATGTATACCACTGTCATCGCTCCGTATCGCAATATTATGATCTCATGATTAATTTGTCACCCCATGTGACCGGTGTACCTGACCCCGTGTGACCCCGCCGTGACCTCTGTACCCATCAGGAGCGGAGCAGCGTCCCTTGTCACCAGACGGCAGTCTCGTGTGGCCGACCCTGCGGTAAACCGCTGCCCTGCCAGCGACACAAGTGTAAGGTAAGGCTCTCACAAAAACGATGTTTGCGAAGGTGTTATTGTATGCGCTCGCTTTAACATAGCAAGCACCGGAACCACATGTTGCCCTGCTGATCTCCCTGTTCAAATGTACGTGTTAAGCCGAATTTTTAGACTGTTGCATCTTCTGCATCTGAAGCGGCCACATTGTGCATTGTAAGTGTACACTTTAGTCATAACAGGAGCGTTGATTGTATACCTCTTGCTAACTTGGTCTGTCTGTGCGGTTCGGCAGGAGCCGTTGATTGTATACCTTTTGCTAACTCGGTCTCTCTGTGCGGTGTTCCGCAGGAGCCGTTGATTGTATACCTTTTGCTAACTCGGTCTGTCTGTGCGGTTCGGCAGGAGCCGTGTCACGCCGGTCCGTGTCCTGAGGTGGAGTCGGGCTGTAAGCAGGCCTGCGACACGCCTCGAACAGACTGTAAACATCCGTGTGGAGTGGCCTGCCACGACGGAGACTGCCCCAGCTCACCCTGTCGGACAAAGGTATAAACATCCGTGTGAAGCGGCCTGCCACGACGGAGACTGCCCCAGCTCACCCTGTCGGACAAAGGTATAAACATCCGTGTGGAGCGGCCTGCCACGACGGAGACTGTCCCAGCTCACCCTGTCGGACAAAGGTATAAACCGGGTCGTGTGGAGCGCCCTGTCACGACAGACTGTCCCAGCACACCCTGTCGGACAAAGGTATAAACCGGGTCGGGTAGAGCGCCCTGTCACGACAGAGACTGTCCCAGCACATCCTGTCGGACAAAGGTATAAACCGGGTCGGGTAGAGGGGGCTGCCGGATTGCGTCTGCCGTCTGCCCGCCATGACTTGGCTCTGCTTATTGAGGAAACTGAGGGACAATCATGTCACAGACACTGGTTATGATGAAGCGGGTTTGCGACATTAAGTTTGGTGATTAAGCTTGTACTATTTGTTCATATTTGTTTTGAATGGTTTGGGGGGTTAACTGTTCAAACCCATACTCGGCTTGTCTTTTCTTGTCCCCTCTCTCGTTCCCACCTGCATATTCTGACTGCGATTCCGCCGCCTGTGTACTGGTTCCCTGATAGACCTTGTTCTTTAATTTTGCTCTACCCTGGCTGACCTCCATCTGGGTGGCCAGTCTTTTTCCGCTATCCTTCGTTGCGACCCCCAGCCAGCCAACTTTATCCTGTCCGCCTAGCTGCCCGTAACGCCTTCCGTCTTCGTCTTCAATACAGCCCGACATGGCTTAGCTCGTGAATAACGTCTTTATCTGTGTGGGTGGCAGGAACTGAAACTCGGGTACTCTGACCCTGAATTGACCTGACCCGACCCGCCTCTCCGTGTGTGATTGGCGCCAAATCTCCGAGATCGTTGCGGTACCCTTAAGCCCAAATGATCGCAAATTGACCCAAAGGTGTCGGCGCGCCCTTACACCCCAATAAACAAACAACCCTCTCTCCGTGTGTCGGCAGGTGCGTGTGGGTTGCGAGTGCGGCCACCGCAGCCGTACGCTCGCCTGTAGCGACACGGGTGCCTACCGCGCCCTCAACACCTCCCTGATCGCGCACAAGCTGTCTGCGATCCAGGCGGGCGGCGCCACCGTCGACGTGTCGGAGCTGATGTCAGGAGCTGGCGGAGGGAAGACCGGCAAGGCCAGGGCGTGAGTAGTGGGGACGTCGGGCGAGGTGACGTCTTCCAATGTACACGGGGGAGGAGGAGAATGGTGGAGGTGACGTCTTCCAAGGTACACGGGGAAGGGGTGGAAGGTGGTGGGGATTCCGTGGTGGCGGCGGGCCGGCTGGATTATCAGGGACACGGGCTGGTAGAGCACTACAAATGCTGCTCAGATCAACTGGAGCACCAGAATATATATTGTGCACAGCTGAGCTGAAATATCTACACTGTACCATCTTCACATAAGTTTGAGGGCAGCTAGTGGTGATACTACAGAAATGGGAACTGCTGTCTTGATGGATGGTGATATTGTTATCTCAGTTAGTAAGACTAGGAGACGGAGCGTGAAATGATGTCTGCTGTGGTCGGCGAAAGACTTCGTAGAGTTTCTCTTGGCTTTGATTGGTATGCTTCATAGGCTGTCTTCATCCGTTGAAACAATCCGACATGTTAACATCAGACACCGCAGCTGTTCATTGTCGCCCAGCACCACAGGCCACAGCACATATAACAGTTACTCTCTCTCTCCCCTGTCACCTCAGTCTTCAGTGTAACGCCGAGTGTGCCGTGCTGGAGAGGAACCGGCGGCTGGCGGTGGCGCTGCAGATCAAAAACCCGGAGCTGTCGGGCAAGGCCGGTCCACCCGTCTACCCGCCCTCCATGCTGGAGATGGCCCGCAAGGCCAAGGGTCTGGCCGAGGAAGTGCACCAGCAGCTGACTGACCTGGTACAGCTGGCACAACAGGTTAGTCGGTCGGACGGACGGACAGGCACCGCCGTGGAGCTTTACGTGCCGAGGAAAGACGAGGACGGCCTCAGCTAAGTAACGCTGTCGGTGCATCGTACAATGCTCATGTAATATGTATGTATCTGTGGATGTTTCGACGGATAAATATGATTAAATTGTAGGTTTTCCTCCAACTTATAACGTTTCAGTGCTGCTCATCTTCAGCTGATGATGTCTGCCGTGGTTGCGCCATGCTTACGCCGCTTTCATGCCGTGACCCTGCGATGCTTGTTACTCTGTTCTCCTGTGGTGACCGCCTCATGTGTCGTACCCCTGCCGTGACCTTACCGTGACCTCACACCGTACCCCCCCCCCCTTCCGCAGTCGAAGCAGAAGAGCCGGAGCGTGGCGTTTGCGCCGATGAACCGTGAGCGACGTCAGTTTATCCATGAGTACTGCGAGCACTTCGGCTGCGAGTCGGAGAGCTACGACGAGGAGCCAAAGAGGAACGTGGTGGCCACGGCGTTCCGGGACCGTTGCTGGCTGCCCACACTCAGCGTACTGCAGGTGGGTGACGGCGGCCCGGCCATGGCGGTTAGCGGGGCCATTACCCGTAAAAGGACCGAAATGGGCCGATTGCTAACGCGTGACTGGATTTTTAAGAAATTGTTAGCAGTTTTGACATTTAAAAGTAGAGGTGTATACGGTTAAAAAAAATTGAAGCCGCAACTGCGCCCGTAACCGTGGGGATCGAATCTGTAACCGCCCGTAACCGTCAGACTCAAATCCGTTACCGCCCGTAACCACAGCACATGAAATGTGAAACCGCCTGTAACCGCATGTACTAATGATGTTTGTTTGTGGTGGGAGTGGGGGTGCGTGCGTGCGTCTGTGCGTGCGTCTGTGTACGTGTGCGTCTGTGTACGTGTACGTGTGTGTACGTGTACGTGTACGTGTACGTGTGTGTACGTGTACGTGTGTGTACGTGTACGTGTGTGTAACGTGTACGTGTGTGTGTACGTGTACGTGTGTGTACGTGTACGTTGTGTACGTGTACGTGTGTGACGTTACGTGTGTGTACGTGTACGTGTGTGTACCGTGTACGTTGTGTAATGTACGTGTTGTACGTGTACGTGTGTGTACGTGTACGTGTGTGTACGGTTGTACGTGTATGTGTGTGTACGTGTACGTTGTGTGTAACGTGTACAGTGTGTGGTTAACAGTGTACGTGTGTGGTACGTGTACGTGGTGTACTGTACGTGTGTGTACGTGTACGTGTGTGCAACGTGGTAATCTGAACCAGCGCCGCCTCACGCTGTGCCGCAGGTGGTGGAGCGGGAGGTGGGGTCGGGTCCGAGGAAGATCTCCCCGGCGCTGTGGCTGGGCGCTAAGAGGGAGCCCGCTGCAGGCTCTGCTGTCTCAGCTGCCTCTGCTGCCTCTGGAGGAACCACAGTCGGCTCTGGTGGTGCCACCGGCGCCAGGTGAGCTCTCTCCCGGCAGCGGCGGCTAGGGCCTAGTCTCTGTGAAGAGTGGAGGCATCCGCTCCACTGTGTTGTTGACGAGTGGAGGCATGCTCCATTGTGTTGATTCATTTGTATTTTGGATGTCGGTGATTTGAAGCTTGTAGGTGGTTCTCCGATCGTACTGGTTTAGTCCTGTCGACCAGCTACACTGCCAGAATGGTGGCTTACCTCCGAGCTGAACAATGTGAATTCCTTGGCGTCGTGTGCAGAGTGTTGATATCTGCTGTGTTGGCTGCCTATGTAGAGTGATGACAGCCGTTCTGGTTGCAGTGCGAAGCCGACCAAGGAGTCGCCCACGCAGGTTATCGACTACTTCGACTTCACTGGCTGACTGGAACTCTGCTGCCACCGCTGGCTCCACCAATCAGAGACCGTCGCTCGTGTGACGTCATCGCTCCACTGGCTTCTGAACCAATTATCACACAGAGACCATGTGAGGTCAGTCGTCCAAAGCCAACATCACGTGGCCGTTTCATGACGTCACGCCGGCTGCGCAGAGGGCCAATCAGCGTCGCCGTGTGGTGTGACATCACGAGGGCCCCCGACAGTGGTAGGTCGGGTGTGATTTGGTCGGCCATGGGGTGTCTTCGGTCGACTTTAGAGTGTCGGTGAGTCGGTGCCACACGAGGTAGCGGAGTCCCCTGACCAGTCAGGGTATGGAAACGGTGACGTATCCAGGCAATGAGACACCCATACAGACACACACACACACACACGAGCAATGTGTGGTACAGACGGTGCGGGATAGTGCGTTCTTGTAGAATATCGAGTTGCACACATGCTATGTGTGTGTGTGGGAGGGGGCGTGTATGCTGGTGTATGTGTGTTTGTTGTTAACAATACATCGGGATGGTTATTAGGTTTCATGCCTGATTGCTTTCGCTGATATGCCGTATCGGCATCGTAATTACTTATTTAAGTGGAACGGCGACTGGCAACAGTAGTCACAGTGCCAGAGGTGAACCAAAATGGGCGAAAACTTGACAAGAATTTCCAGATTTATTATTCGTGGTTTTCAACCAGTTCATACAGGGTTGTCAGAAGTATAGTCATCCGAAGCGTTCAATTACGAGTATCGATGTTTGTGAGCTGTTTTGATAGCATACGCTCTCAGTTTCCGTAAATCGGCGTCATATCTTATCGGTGTTCCCCTACGATTCTGTCGCCGCTGCGAAATGTGACCGCCGGTTCGGAAGAGTAAATTTGCCACCGGGCGGTAACACTAAGAAGATGTGGTGCTGAACGATGACGTGTGAGGAGCGGCCCGACAGTCAGCGGCTCTCGGCCTGACAGTCGGCGGCTCTCGGCCCGACAGTCAGCGGCTCTCGGCCTGACAGTCAGCGGCTCTCGGCCTGACAGTCAGCGGCTCTCGGCCCGACATTCAGCGGCTCTCGGCCTGACAGTCAGCGGCTCTCGGCCCGACAGTCAGCGGCTCTCGGCCTGACAGTCAGCGGCCTCGCGGCCCGACAGTCAGCGGCCTCGTCGACAGTCAAGCGCCTTCTCGGCACTGACAGTCAGCGGCTCTTCGGCCCGACCAGGTCAGCGGCTCTCGGCCTGACAGTCACGGCCTCTCGGCCTGACAGTCAGCGGCTCTCGCCTGACAGTCACCGACTCTCGCCTGACGCCAGCGGCCTTCTCGGCCTGACAGTCCAGCGGCCTCTCGGCTGACAGTCAAGCGGCTCTCGGTCTGACAGTCAGCGCTCTCGCCCTGACAGTCAGCGGGCTCTCGGCTGACAGTCAGCGGCTGTCGTCTGACAGTCAGCGGCTTCGCCTGACAGTCAGCGGCTCTCGGTCCTGACAGACAGCGGCTCTCGGCCTGAACAAGTCAGCGGCTCTCGGCCTGACAGTCAGCGGCTCTCGGCCCGACAGTCAGCGGCGCTGGTGACGGTCAATGCCGTCTCTCTGGTGAGACCACACTAGTCTTGCGTCAGGCTGGCCTCTGTGGGGCCGGCGCCGGTCTGGGAAAGTCGGCGTGTAACCGGCCCAGTGAGCGCCGGAGTGTGGACTGCTGGGATGCGGAGCTGGCTGGCGGTCCGCTGGGGACATCAGAGCAGTGGTTATACCACTGAGTGCAGGGAGGAGGGGAATGTGTCTGTGACTGGCCGGAAGGAGTGATGCTGGACGCTCAATGGCATTATCGTGATAATATTTAAGTTTGTTGAGGTCGAATAGCATGACTGGTGGACTGAAGCGACGAAATCTGGCAAATTTGACGTTTTTGCTGAGAACTTGGGTGCGTTTATTGCGTGTTAACATTTGATCCGTGCATTTTGAGCCTGTGTCATTCACATCAAAACGTCGTGAAACATCGCGCATTGTTTTAGCTGTGGCCGGATGAGTAACATGTGGAGTAAATTATCTTTCACGAACTTATGCACTAAGTGATGATCGGTAACGGTCGCAGATATTTCGCTGATGTTGGAGAAGGAAAACTGTGAGTTGGTTTTCGATTAACGGAAGGCCTTTATTTTTTCACTGACACCTGGATGTTTGTCTAACTGCTGTTCGTCGCTGTGTTCTAATGTTAAACCATTCGCCGGCCGTCGTGGTCTGGTTTGAGAACCATCCATACTGGGGTGGTGTGTGTTAGTTGCAGCCAGTCAATGGCATCATACTGGTGTCGTTGGAAATGAGTATTGTCAGTCAAGTCGGATGGGTTGTTTCGAACTCGAAATTCGGGAAATCAAGATGTGAGATGGGTAACGCGACACATCGATTCGGAGTTGAGAATCTTTTGGACAATGCGCGTAAGCCGTGATGTTGTTATGTGTGTACAGGGGCTCAGTCCCGGGTGTAAATGAGGGGCAGAGGAGTGATGGATGTTTCTGGGATAGTGGGTTCCTTAATAAAATCGGTCATCGAAGATGTTCGTTTTGAGGGATGAGAGGGCCTAGTCAGTTTGAAGTGTGCTCTGCGCAATGCTACTGTGTGGTGCGTTGGTAATCAGTTTACTGGGCTGTAATCAAATTCCAGGAGACTTTCAGACCAGCATTTGAAGACAGTCGGTCTTCGATTCGAAACGTCGATTCAACTCAAACACAGTTTTTTGTAGTGTAGTGGCATTTATTGTTTTGGTTTCCGAAGAACATACAGCCATTTTGTCTCTTCCAGTTTGACTTAGCCTAGTATCTAAACCTATACACTGAGCTTATATTTAGGATCGAGATCGTTGTCGTAGCTAGGTTTCGGCTATGGGGACGGCCGCCTCAGAAATTCTGCACCAATGTCTCCTGTAAGAATAACATGATTGCAGTTCTGAGCAAATGGCCTCGGCGCTTTCCTCTCAAACACGGCATGTCTACGACGCTGGGCAGAAGCTCGTTTATCGCTGACAATCTCGCTGAAAACCCGTTGGATGAAATCCAACGGTGTTCAGCATCACTTCAATCTTTTGCGTTCCTTGAGTTGAGTTTGAGTCGAGTCGCTGAGGCGGCCGTCCGTGGCGTCCGTGTGATGGTGAGGTGACGTCACTGGTGTAGTGTGACGTCATCAGACGAAGGGCATGGACTCGAGCGGCATGCCTCCGGAGACGAAGCCGGCGACCTCCTGCGGGATGGCCTGACCCTCCTCCGCCTGACTGCAGGGCCGGCACATACACTCGATCGGCGCCCGAGTCACGATCTGTGGACAGGTTAGACTGTGAGCGGAGATCGGCGAGGATCGAAACGGTGACTGGGTGTTGGTGTTGCTTTTCACAAGGCGATAGGTTATGCTATTGGTTGGAAGATTTTGCATGTGTATCCTGGCTTGAATGACGAAGGAATTGAATGTGGCGAGCTTGACCACAAACCAAGGAAGTTGAAATCAAGCGGGCGAGTTAGTCGCTTAAAATGTGAAAGCGATATGCTTCATTTTTTACTGCAAGTCTGCAAAACAACACGTTAGGGTCCAAAACGGACATAACGTAAGTGGCGCCACCGCCGCAACTACCGGTAGGAATCTGAACTAACGTTATCATGGCGCGGGCGGGCGCCGAGTTGGGACCGGTGCGATTTTCGGCACAGAAATTCTGACTTCTAGCGACATATTTAAGTGTACATCTTTAAATTGTGAATTTGCTAGTGAAACGTCTTACCATGGTTAAATTTATGTCTACACAATGACACAAGTATATTACAATTGCTGTAGCAAAGGTCGTCGGCAATTTGAGTGAATATAAACCATACAGAATTTCGTTAAGGCATTACAACCCCTTAGAGAGCGCCATCACTGCTACGGAACGACTAGCAAACCAAACCAATTGCAAGGGCAAGGATTACAACAAAATAAGTCGCTAAATGTTTTTTTAAATAAAAATTGTACGGGCTATTGATGGTACCATTCATTCTTCATGCAAATTTGTTACGTCAGTCACCTTTTTTGATTAAACGGTGATGGCGACGACGTATCAATTCCATGAATAAATGAATGGTTACCATTAAATAGCCCATACAATTATTATTGAAAACATTGTAGCAACCAATTATATTGTATCCTTGCCTTACATTGGTTTAGTTGGCTAATCGTTTCGAGCAGTGGATGGCGCTCTCTAGTGGATTTAATGTTAACAAAATTCTGGTATGGTTTGTATTCACTCAATTGCCGACGTACCTTTGCTTACAGCGATTGGAATAATGACTTGTGTCATGCTGTTACGACATTATTATCATGGTAAACGTACAGCAAATTCACATTTAAAGATCGTGTACACTTAATATGTCGGCTAGAGAAGAAGTCAAAAATTCTGTGCGAAAATCGCCGCGTCCCCTCGGCCCCCGCCCCCGCGCATATGGATTAAACACGTTAGTTTTCCAGATTCCTACCGGTAGTGCGGGCGGTGGGCGCCACTACGTTATGTCCGTTTGGACCCTTAACGGACCATACAGCCAGCCCTGCAGGATAGCATTTTATCTAAACATCAGCTCAGGACAGCCAGATGTCGGCGCTTTTGCTACCGTGTTCCTTAGTTCAGATACCGCGTGGTATGCTCATTTGATGCGGGTTCTTATGTTTTTTACACCAGGTCTTCGTCTCGCGCGGTCTCACCTTTCGGAATTTGGGGTCACCGTGTTTTGCCTTGGGGCAGAAGATTGACACGGAGGCCTCCCGCTGACCGCTCTCTTGGCAGCACATACAGGATCGCTCCGTCTGCCATAGCTTACTGCCCGATACCTGTCCGCAGAGACAATACAGACAATACAGAGACAACACACTGCCCGACGTCTGTTCAGTTGTTCACAGAGACAACACATTTCTGCCCGACACCTGTCCACACAGAGAGACGGCACACTTCTGCCCGACATCTGTCCCACACAGAGAGACGGCACACTTCTGCCCGACATCTGCCCACACAGAGAGACGGCACACTTCTGCCTGACATTTGCCCACACAGAGACGGCACACTTCTGCCTGACATCTGCCCACACAGAGAGACGGCACACTTCTGCCCGACATCTGCCCACACAGAGAGACGGCACAACTTCTGCCCGAACATCTGCCCACCACAGGGGAGGACGGCACACTTCTGCCCGACATTTTCTCCCCACACAGAGGAGAGAGACGCACCTACTGTGGCTCCGCCACACATCTGCACACCACCACATAGAAGAGGACGCGACTAACCTGTACTGCCCGACATTCTGCGATACTGGCCCAAAGCACTGAGAGACGTAACATCTGCCCGGCGAATCTGGGCGGACCTGCAACACAATCACAGCGAGAACGGCACACACCTGTGTGCCATCACGGTCTTATGAAAACGATTCTTACCCCACACCAGAGGAGATGCACCGGGCACACTTCTGCTTGCCGAGCACCTTGCTAGCCGCAACAAAGATGAGGATCGGCACACTCTCCCCGACATCTGCTCCGATTCTCACAGAAGGAGACTCGTGCCACACTTAGTGCTTGGCCTCTACAGGGGTGTCTTGTTCCCACACAGGCGAGAAACGGTCTTTGGCGGTCCCACGGATGCACTTTAGGTGCTCCGGACATCCTTGACATCCGAACCCGAAAGGAGCACGCGGAACAAGCGAGCTGGCATGGCACCGAGCAATGGCTGCCCACACATAGGCGCAGAGACGGCACCAACTTGTCTGCCCCCACAGGACTCTGCCACACAGACGCAAAAGAGCCGCACACACTTTCTGGCGCAGGGCAATGTGAACACCACTTAGACTTTCGCACTACAGTGCCGCGACTCGGCAATACACTTCTAGCCCGACCAATATCTGCCCACAACACACGAGAGACGGGACACCCGGGCACTCTCTGCACCCAGAAACAGGTCATTGATCCCACACATATGAGAAGACGAGTCAACTTCGCCTGACATCTGCCCACACAGAGGAGACGGCACATCAAATTATCGGTCTAGCCGATAACAAGTACCTATTACGGCTCACAGAGCTTAACACAGAATCGAGGACCAGGTCACTTCGTGGCTCACTGACGAATCTCCCTTCCATAACAACGAGAACGCAGAAGAACAGAGCGGCAGTAGTGAATTAAGGAGAACTACCAGGTCGGTGACGACTACTAGCTCACTAGTAGGATCCGCTGGTGTGGGTCGGGTGTGTCATTGGGGCGGTGGTGCCCAAATTCCGGCCCCGACCCCGCCCCGGGTCCTGCCTTGCAGTGCCCTCCAACTTCTCACCGTAGCGTGGCCGATCGCGTAATGACTGGTCCCAGTGTCTCCCCCGGAGCTCGCCCAAGCCTTCAGCCCGATAAACTGACCGATTAAAATTTCCCGCAGGCCTATTGCAAGGACACCACGCCAGACCGGCGCGATTTACTGATATGAAATACAAGTCTAGACACCTTGTATAACGGAGGAAGGTTTCTTTAACTCAGTCCTTAATGAACACATTAGGCGAAATCCGACTAGCTTTTTCCATTTTGTACATTTTTTAATCTGCCACACAAAAACAAATTTTGACCGTATGGATCCGCTCAGTGGCATCTTAGGCCTACCCATGAGCTTAGTCAAGAGAAGTCTCAACCCTGCAGACGCGGTGCTGACAACCTATATAAATAAGTTGCAGTCCAGCTCTGGACAACTCTTACACCAAAGGGGCCGCCTCTTAGGGCTCCCGTGAGCCAAGCCCGCCCTAAAGCATCACATTCAATTTTGAAGATGCTCGAATAAATCACCACAGACCCTCTGTCAACGCCCGACCATAAACGGTTTGACACTGAATTCACTAACCGGCCCCGGTCATAACATCAATATCAACCAAATATACAGCAACAATTCATTACCCGCCACAAAGTATGAGCTTTTGAGGGACGTAAAAAAATAAGCTATATATAACGATGGTGACTTTCACAGGGAATGTGGCGTAAAGGACTTATCCAGTTCGTGGAACTTTTACCTGCCGCCCTGCGTGGGACCCCTACGCAACCGAAGGAGGCCAAACCTCTCGGACGATTCAAAATGGCGAACTGGCCCTGCCGTGTCCGGTCAATTAGATGACCCCCCACGTTAGCGTCAAAAACGGAGAGAGACGAGGAATAGAAAGGACGGCGGGGGCAAGCACCCGGTTCACCAAGTTCAGCCGTAGGTTAAGGTCCAAACCGGTCAAGTCGCCGGGTCCAAGGTCCAAGCATGGTCCCAGCGCCAGCGTTAATGAGGGCGAGAGGTGGTGGAAACAAAAACGTTTAAAGCTTCCCTCAACATGTAATGGTACACCTTATGAAGGTTACAGGCGAATTTATTTCTGGGTCTGTATTAAGTGTCAATAGTAAGGGTTCTCTATCGAGCGTCATCAAGGTGATATTTTCACCAGTTATAGGACTTCAACTTGTGACTGGAAAAACAAACCAACCCGAGTTATGGGGTAAATCTCCGTCCCAAGTGACCACGAAACTATAAGTATAAGTCTTGGGAAAACAAAACCAACCAGGAAGCGGAAATCAAAAGGCTCAGCAAAAATTTAATCAAAGGCGATGTCATCTCCAGAGAATGCTTCGAACGCGAAGCTTGTGTCTGTGTGTGAATAGTTCGCTTCAGCTCAGCAAGGTAGAAATATCACAACAAATAGTTGGAGGGCTCCCTAAGAGAGTTCGGCCAATGTCAATGCACAGATGCAATGTCAATACACATGGAAGGTTGTTTCAGCCAAAAAAACCTAATCAATTTTCCTGGGAATATTTTTTTCCCGTAACAAGACCTGACCATAGCATAAGAATCGCCGGCTAATCTTTCCAGCCAACCCATCGCGACCAACTGTTTAACTCTCGAACCGGCATAGCGTGCCTTCACGAAACGCACACAAATCATCAGCGGTTACGGCTGCCGACCGTCACTGCCTCTCGCTCTCCGTAACGACCCTCGCACACTTGTCCACCACAATTTGCCTAGCACTCAGGTCCAAGCTCTAAGCGGGTCCGCACTGCCCTTTGGTGACGGTTAGCCGTCATGTTGCATATGGGGCGACGCGGGCCGGAGGGAAACAAAGACAAAAAAAACACAGTTGGAAACTGCCCCGGTCCCGCCGTTAATGCAACCCTCCTCTCCGCTCTATCTCTTGTGAAAATCACGTAACCCTCCATAGGTGAGGTTCGCGATTTCAGAGATATCAGTGCGGCTAAGCTACCCTTTGACCTGCAAGCCTCGACCTCAGATGACCTCTGTAGAGTATCACTGAGGCAGCTCCCAATTCTTCACCTCTCGCGTGATCCAGAATGAGCTAAAATTAACATGACTCAATAGGGAATATTTAGCCTTATCCAATGCATATTCTGCTTAAGGGGGCAGAATGCGAAGAGAAAGAAAACGCGTCCAGGAATCGCCGCAAACCCCCACATCACCCGAATGACACAATTTGTCTCTATTTTTTCCCATTCAACTTAAATGGGGGGAGGGTGGTATTAGGGGATAGGTTGACCTGACCCTCTAAGAAGTCACCGGGATGGGGCAAGAAGAAAATCCGGGAGATTAAAAACCGAATCTGTAGGAATCATTGTATGGGATCTTATGAAATCCTGGCAAGCTTTAAATCTTTCAGACAAGATAGGAGTCCACTGCTGAAAAACTGGCTGCAAGTGCGCTGGTGTATGCTTGGATCCGGACCCTGAACGGTAGCCACCAACTCAATCTGTGATTTTCTTGAATATTCTGTGAAAGAAGGTCGCTCCGATTGTGGTGGTTACGAGGTCATGCTAGTAGATCGTATCCTTTGTGACCTGACCTGTTGATGAACTTGGAAGTCAAATTTATTGACAAAATGATACGAGGTATTTGGGGCGAGAGGCAGAATGGCTGACGACGCCCATGGTCCGGCCCCGTGCGAGAGAATCAGGTTGTGACCGTACTCGCCGGGCTCAGTACCATCAGCAGGTGGTGCTGATCGATACTGGCCTGGAACTGGTCCATCAACGGCCTCTCCAAGTTTGGGGTCCATACGGTACGTTCTGGCCGCCAGGTCATGGTATCCAGGGCTTTTAAGATATTAAAAAAGACATTTCATTTACCCTCCGTGCCATTGGATACAGTCCACATCCGAGCGTAGCCGCACTTTTATTTTATTTTGCTCAAAAGATGTAATTTCGCTGACGAACGCATCCCCTCCCGGCTCGACGCGGCGGCACGGAGACCGAAATTTCACCGGCTGCCTGAAACGTAGGCTGTTCCGCACGACACCAGTACACTGCGGTACAGTATACCTAACAGAGGTTTGAGAGGCATCCTAGAGCTACGGTGAACGGCAGGCCGACTGAGGGCCTGTTTTCAGTTGTCAGCAATCACTTTCGAACGCATGATCTGTTGTCTGTGAGCTTTATTTAGTAGACGATTCAAGCTCTGAATTATTTTTACGAATATTGTCAGGTCAGTCGGATTGACTGGAAATAACTACTTTTGCAAGCGCTCCGCCACTTCCCGAAAGTTGAGGGGACGGAGGCATTCTGAAGTCGATTCTTTCCATGTAAAGCCTATAGGCGTAATGTTAAAATCCGAAAATATTGGGGGGACACGTCCCCCTGTTCCCTCTGTGGCGGGACCCATGTACTTTGGCCTGGGACCACTGGCGGATCCATGGGGATTAGGGACGTCATGGGCAAATGCCCCCCAAAACCGACTGGAATTGGCGCAAATATACACATTTCCTTATCTAGGAGATCTACGCAACTATTACTAAGGAAAGTTTATCTTAAAACGTCTAGCAATGCATAAGGGAGCAAAATCCGACGATTTTTTTAATTTTGATCAACTTTTTCGGGTTGATGCCCCTCATGGCGCCAAAAACTATATCCTAGATCCGCTAATGCCTGGGACCTAGTTCCCGTACCCAAATCGTGCAAGCCGCATCCACCACTTTCGTTCCGGTTCAAAAGGCAATAGGGCAATAGTTTTGAGTTTGACCTCATTTGAGGGAGGGTATTGCCTTCCAAAAAATCAGGGGTCAACAACAACAGATCATCTAAAAACTATGGCTGGCTAGTATGCTTGTACGTTACCTAAGTCACACGTTAAAAATGTTCGTAGCAGCAGCAGG
The DNA here is from genome assembly GCA_014673585.1 of Semibalanus balanoides. Classification (NCBI taxonomy): domain Eukaryota; kingdom Metazoa; phylum Arthropoda; class Thecostraca; order Balanomorpha; family Balanidae; genus Semibalanus; species Semibalanus balanoides. The sequence continues at coordinate 55,790 of VOPJ01002211.1, forward strand.
CTATACCAGTTTTAGCAATGCGTTCACAGTACACATGAGCGGATAATCGTTTTCAAAGGTGGTGTGCCCAAAGGGTATTCTAGTGATGTTTTTGTTCATAACCTGACAAGATGCTCCAATGCATTTGCATTTTGCATTACAAAAAATGAAATGTTGTGGCTCTGCCACACCGGCCTAAAAGTTGGTATGGCGTCCACACATGCCATACTTAATTTTCCGCCCATGATCATACATGGAAAATCAACAACATATCTGCAGTACCTCGCGTATTGACCCGACTGACCTTGCGTTGACTGTCTCGATGTTAGGTCACTGAACCGTCTGCTGAACGACAGAGACCTGCGTTGATCTTTATTGGGCACTGTGATCCATTCCCAGGGATCGTCACCGGGGGAATGCCTCCATCAGCAGTGCTCCGGGTGGTTTTATCTGCAGCTGGGCTGGCCCTGGCTGGTCCCGGCCGACCCCTGCCGGGTCCGCCGCCACCCGCCGCACCATACACGTCTATCGCGTTAACGGACTGGCAAGGGGACGGACTGACCCCAATGTCGCGTCGGATGGTCAGTCAGGTGGCTCGATATGTGACCGGTATTGTTTGGTTTGTGTTCATTTCTGACGAACGCTATGGTCTTTGCGCAACTATCTACTGCGTATTTTGTATGGTTCATTTTTAGGGACATGTACTGCCGGTACAGTATGTAGGTACATTGTACAGTGGCGGTTGTAGGTTTCGATTTTTTGGGAGAGGCAAACATTTCGCTCCAAAAAATTATGTCGGCGAAAAGTTGTTGAGCAGGAAGGGGGAGGGGTAGGATCGGGTCGTCAGCAGAATCCTGTTTTATCTAGTGTGGAATTAGTTTGCTCAGGGGGGCATGGCCTGCGTCCCCCTTGGCTACGTCCCAGGACCCAGGGAGGTAGGAACATCACGAAAAGAGGAGAACCAGTTTAACTTTAATCTAGTCTTGAAAGAAAACCAACCAATTTTATATTATTGCAGATTTTGGGCTCTTCTCGTTAGCCATCAACCATTTTTCTCACCAAACAAAATAGCATATTTTAGCAGCAAAAATGGCCGAAAAGTGATAGGGCTGGCCCACTCCCCCGCCCCTTCTGTTCCTACGCCTATACTCTGACCTTCCTTCCTAATGGAAAGGAAGATGGACGACTTTGAACTGCGCTGCCGCAACTCGCACCTCGCACTCTAAAAAAACGATGGGTTACCTGCATATAACTACCGTAAGACACCCATTCTAGTGTAAGACGTCCTATCTTGGCCCCACACTCAGGTGATCGATGACATGATGTGTCCGCCGCAAAAAGTTTCCTCAACCGTGGCGCAATGCTACTGCTAGAGGCGGGTGAGGAGTAAAGTCACGATCTACTGTGACAAATCACAACCTGCCCGATCAGTGGCGGGGAAGCCATACGTTTGCCTACCGATATTTCGTTTATGGGGGGGGGGGGGCAATTACCCATTCTGTCCAACCGTAGATCCGCCACCGAACTATTGCTAGAATAATGATAGTCTAGAGACGTGAGATTGACACCATTGTATTTGTTGCATGCGGCATTGTGCAACATGGTCATTCTGGGTTACGATAGGACCTTGAATGACCTCGACACATTAGGTCAAATCTTGAATTTGACCTTATCTGATCACCATGGTCATGGTTCAAAGCAGTGGTGTCGCCATGGTAGGCAGTGGTGATCACCATGGTAGGTATCTGATCACCATGGCAGTGGTGTCGCCACACAATTTTTAGTGGAAGAAGCAAACATTTTTTGGGGGTGGGGGTGGGCTAGTTGAGGTTTGGAGGCCAGCTCCCATAGGACTTATGTTAAACCCTCGCCCGGGTAGGGCAAATTCACTGCGTATCCGGGTAGCGGGGGATGGTACGACCCTCTGGCCTAATTGAGCTAATTCTGGGGGGCGACGGATAACCGCCCC
>VOPJ01002212.1:0-58395 GCA_014673585.1 Semibalanus balanoides
AGGTTGTAAACTTGAAACTACAATTTTACTACTGTAGTAGGATTGTGAAAATTATTTATGAGAAAGAGCACAGTTAAGCGTTTTTACCATGATAAATCCTGTGAAGTTGACAGTTATGCGTTTTTGTCATTGTGAATAACCGTTTAGCTGCTTTGTTTACAAATTATTGCAGATACGTGCCATTGCCCATTGCATACAGCTATGCACACAATTAGAGCAGATACGCGTTTTTGTCGAGCTGAAGTACTGTGCAAATCAAGTTTCCGGAGTTGACAAAACACAAATCTGATATCATACGCGCTTTTGTCCAGTTACGCGTTTTTGTCTCGAGTGACTTTTTACTTTTGGTTTATTATTCAAGTGGCAGAAAAATACGATGGCTTGCTGACTTGTGTAATTATTAATCGACTATTTTTTTCACAAACAGTTAGATAGAAAAGTACTTTGTCGTTCGATTGATACATTATTTCCGAGCAATTGCTTATTACTGCGGATATTATTACTGCCTGCCTAACACAAAAACTTTCTACCTGGTATTAAACATTTTATCTCTTTGACGTAACTATTCATAATTGCATTGGGTGAATCATTGTCAGGCTCTACGGCATCCTTATATCTGGGGTAATGCCAAACACGTGTGCGGCATTTTCCATCACTGTTCGACCAACGATAAATTTTCAGGTCATGCTTCTGTGTTCCTATAATGATGCTTACCAGCATTCCAATCCTTCACACAAGCTTCCAAATCCTGTTCTATTCCGTTTCAGATGCCTCGCAACTATATCCGAACAACTGACCGGTCCAAGTGTTTTTTTTTCCGGAGCGGCCTAGAGCCATGTTCCGGGGGAGGGAAATTACATCTGACAATTTTGGCCAGGTATCACAAGTTACGTTAACCGGTTTATGTGAACCCGGAGCAAACAAGGGAAAGAGGGCCTATATTACTTTAAATGTTCCGTTAAGGAAAAGCTAAATTTTATCTTACGTAAAGGTATTTCGTTTCTAAGGGAAAACGCTAAATAAAACACACATACACGCGTCATTATATTTACATACAGACATACACCATACCATTACAGTACACTTGTGAAAGGTGTCAGTGAGAGATGGAGCCGGAAGCGCCATCATTGTTTTTTTATTTTTTTTTTTTTTTTTTTTTTTTTTTTTGACCAGCAAAAGGAGACGATTGTCTCCGCCGGCTCCGGCACCCCGGCAGACCTGTTGTGGGGTGTAAAAGCTGGGAAGAAAATTCCCTCAAAAATAAAAAAAAACAGCGCCTATGCGCAAGGGGGAAAACCTGCACCGCATAAAGCCAAAATTGCCGCTAGCAAAAACCCCTAGTGATATATTATTAACTAACGTGTTTTAAGAAGCGAAGTCGAAAAGAAGTTGGGAGCAATTCTGGAGGTTCGTCACCGAGCAATGTTTTGCAAATCGAAAAGAAATTGGTTCGCTGAGTAAAATGATGATGGTGAACGTTGTTGTTGTTGTTTAGGGCAATCAATAAGAAAATGTTGATCGACGTAACGTGGGAAATCTGGACAATGTTTGGCATGTTGTAGGTAAAGTTCTGGTCGAAATAAATGAATGTGTCGATCTCGTGTGTCCGATTCGGAGTCGCGCAAGTAAAATTTCCTTTTCTCTGCAATCTTGATGATTTGATGAGTAATGTGCAATGATTGGTTTGATTGGGTGTAAATGATAATGCGGGTCAGCGTCCCATTCACGCTGCCTTAAATTTGTAAATTGTTGATGTACGTAATTAAATATATCTGATAGAGGACTTGGTAGATTATTTTTCGGAGGATGACATAAACTTGATTTGGCCAGCCTGTCTGCGTCTTCGTTTCCTTTGATTCCGGCGTGTCCCGGAATCCAAAGGAATTTTATTTTCGTGTTTTTCCTGTGTACATAGTTATTTAGTTGTCGAATTTTGTAAATAATTGGGTTTCTGTAGTTTTGGATTGAAGAAAAAGATGAAATGGACGAGGATGAGTCCGTGCATATAATAAGCTTGTTTTTATTTTTCTGTTTAAGACACAATAACTTGATAGATAATATTGCTGGGAAACGTTCGGCTGTGAAAACACTATTAGTATCTGGTAGGCGAAAACTTCATTCATTTATCTGTCGTCGAGGCAACCCTCCCGGTACGACCCTCCACTTCGGGAGCCATCTGTGCCTAAATGAAAGTGAATGTGTGCTGTTGTGCTTTGTATTCATGAATAGTGTGTGTGTCTCTGCCGCCGGTGACTGTGTTTTGTTGTGTGCTGAGAGGTAGTGTGTGTCTGGTGTTGTGTGAGCCAGTCGGTGTGAGTGGTGCGAGATGCATTGTTTGTTAAGATGTGGTATGCTTTGAAGAGGTTAATGTCTGGCTTCCACTCTTAGGTGATGCCGAGCGATAGCGCCTTGTAGTTTGGTTGTCGTTTATGTTTGCGTGTGGTGTGATTTAAAATGTGAAAAGCTGGCGTGATAGGTTGTGAGTGCTTTGAGTAGAACCGTAATAGTGGTATTTGCGTCGGCGGCAGAGTGTAGGTATGTTTGTGTCTATGTGTAGGTTGTTTGTGGGTGAGGTACGGAAGGCTACGGTCACGATTCGCAAGGCGGCGTTCTGGATAGTTTGTAAAGATTTAATTTTTGAAGAGGATATATTATCGAATAAGAATGCATTATAATCCAAGATTGGACGTAGAGGTCCGCATAATCGATGAGATGCGCCCGAAAGGCTGTGGAAAGTGGTGAGACCATACGTGGTGTCGCCAAAAGGTTCGCAAAGGCTTTCACATGCATGAGCACATTATATGTTATGTATAGTATGGTATACTATTGTCTGTATAATATGTTACTGTTATAATATGAAATCGAATTAATATTAATTGCCTACCAAACGTATTGTAATATATAGTTGTACATAGTTGCGATAATATGTACTTGTACATATGTTATTGTATAATATGTAATTGTATGTATATTTATATATATATATATTATATAATATATATATATATATATATATATATATATATATATATAATATTGTATACATTACAGGGTAGGATGCCAGTATATAATCTCTTGTTATGTCTTATACTTGTTATATGTTATGTAGTTATATGGTTCTGCGGTTTTAACATATGCAATGCTTGTGTTATATTTTACGGGTCTTATTATTAAATGTTCCGTTGTGTTAAATATACCACCGGTGGAATCCGGCAAACAACAACAACATTTTCAGAGAAAAGAAGGTAACACATGCTCTGTCGTTCGGAGTTACAAATAATTTCTTACTTAATGTGTCCGGCATAACCTGCACATTACAAAAAAAAATCGTCATTTTTTCTCTCAAATGCAATCTAAATGAATGTCACATTAATTGAAGCAATCTACCTGCATGCCATATCTTAACCTGATATCTTAACCTTGTTGGCCATCGAATGCTGTCAAAACTATGACCCAGCGGCATCAATACATAAATTACATAATGATTGATATAACATAAATGATTGATGCCGCTGGCCGTTGGCTAGCGGCATCAATGGGTTTATAGGGTCCGCATTGCCCCGCCCTCCCCTGTTTAATTGATAACAAGATGTTCCTAATCAAAATGTTGGCACTAGTTGGGATGGTTTTAACAAATACTTCTGACATATTTTATTAAATACTACACATTTTTTGCATCGCATTAAAGTATGCATACAGTTTTTAAGGAATCTGTAAGAGACTAAAAAACAAAAGTTTGGTTCATATCATGTGTATTGAACTTTTACTGAGCTTAAAGGGACACTGCCACGTTAACATTATATTTGAGTTGAGATAGCCATTTTCCGTGCTAGCATTTAAATTATGTATAGTATGAATTAAAACAACCACCGAGGTCAAATCACAAATAAATTTGAGTTTGGTTTGACATCTGTAAACATCCCTGGCATCCGATGACGTCACTCTTTACTTAATGTGATGTAGTCGACTTGTTTACATTTGGCCATACATTAGCCAGTACATATGGTAGCGCTAAGGTTTTCTTCTATTCCCAAATTTCCATTCATATGACGTCATTCAGCCGCTAAATATTAAAATGTACTTTTTATGAAATTGAGCGCCTGTTAGTGAGAAACAAATGTCATAATCGGTCGGCAGCAATTACCTTCCATACTATATCACCACACAGCGGCGTACATTGATAATTTTTGGGAAGGTGGCAGTGTCCCTTTAATAACAAACCTGATACTAAGGCTTCCTGGCTGAGATTGACAATAATGTTGGTGTCACCAGGAGATATGTCTGACGGAAACGTACCCCTAGTCCTCCGCGGGGTACCCGTCAAGGGGTCAGTTATTACAACTGTCTTGCAGGCTTTACTTATGGATATATGTATATGCAGGGGTGCAGCCAGACCTGCAGAAAAGGGAAGCAATCTTTGAGGTTTTGGAATGTTGATGTTGCTTTGATTAACATGTCACCGTTTACCTATATTTATTTCCACATTAACAATTTATATTCAACTTTGGTTTGTTATTTCTATGAAACAGGCAAAGGATAAATCATATTGGAATGTTAACTTGCATGATAAACACTATGCTGAGTGCTGTTCACGGGTGCCGCCAATCTTGCTCGGTCGCTGCCCGGCCAGCAGGCGTGGGGGTAGAGGGACGGTGGGGATGGTGTAAGTATTGAACGATCACACGACTGCTTTTACGGCCGCCAGCCGATTTCCTGCGCGCCGGAAAAGGCAGCCGCCAGCGACCGCCGAGGCGCGGCCGCCAGAGGCAAAGTTGAGCCCGCAGCTTGTGTTCATGGCGCGCACTGAGGGGGGTGTTCATCCCTTCAGCAGCCCATAGGTAAAGAAATTGCTACCAAATGGCTGCAATGTGACGTCACTGGGTGTCTCTGAAACCCAAGAGCCCCGGGAGCTTCAAAACGTAAGCAAAACGGGGGGGTATTTGCATGATTGTGGCAATCAGTGGCGTAGCCACCGAGGTCTTATGGGTCCTAGGACCCCGTGGCTCTAAGAGGGGCCCCATATGCATGCAAGCTGGCCAAGGATCCCTCAAGGTGGCTGAGGGCCCCCTCGAGCTTGCCGAGGGTCCCTCGAACTGGCCAAGGGCCCCATCAAGCTGATGAGGGGCCCCTCGAGCTGGCGAAGGGCCCCTTCAAGTTTGATGAGGGCCCTTCAAGTGGCTGAGGGCCACCTTGAGCTGGCTGGAGCCATGAGCTGAGCTGAGAGCCCCTCAAGCCAGCCAAAGGGCCCCCTCAAAGGTGGCTGCAAGGCCCCTCAACAGACCCGAGGGCCCACTCAAAGCTGGCCAAGGGCCCCTCCCAGCCTCACAGGAGCCCTCAAGCTGGCCGAGGGCCCCTCAAATCTGTTCGTCGGGATCCCTCAAGCTGCCGAGACCATGAAGCCTTGCGCCCAGGGTCCCTCGAGCTGGACCAGGGCCCATCAATAGCTATCTGAGGGCCCCCTTTAAGCTGGCCAAGGTCCCCGAGCTGGCCGAGGCCTCCCTCAAGGTGGCTGAGGCCCCTCAATGAAGCTGTCCGGGGCCCCCTCAAAGCTGGTCGGGGCCCTCGCGCTGTCAAAGGGTCCCATCAAGCCTGACTGAACGGCCCCTCAAGCCGATAGAGGCCCCTCAAGATGGCTGAGGGCCCTCCGAGCTGCCAAGGCCCCCCCGAGCCTGGCCAAGGGCCCCTCGACTGGCAAGGGCCGTTTGAAGGGCTGGAACAAGGGCCCCCTCAAGCCTGGCCGAGGACCCTCCCCAGTCTGACGGGAGATCTCTTTCTAAGGCCGACATTAGGAACACCTCAATGCGACCGGAAGGCCCCCTTCAGACCGAGAGGCGTCCCTACAGGCCGAGAGAGCTCCTCAGATTCGAGAAGCCTCGAGGTCGACGAGGCTTCCCTCAGACCTAAGAGGGCCCTCAGGCCTACATAAGGGCCCCTCAAGCTACAAAGGGTTTCCTCAGACCAACCTCAGGCCCTACACTTAAGATTTATTATGCGGACGAGAGGCACCCATCAGCCTGACAGAGGCAAATCAGACCGATAGAATGGCCCTATAGACCAATAGTAACCTCCCTCAGACCAAAAAGGGTCCTTCAGACCGGACACAAGGGCCCTCTCAGACGCTACCGAGCCAAGCACGTCTGGTCAGCCAAGGGCCCCTTAAACCAAAGACAATGTGGGACCTCTTCACCCAAGGGGCCCCGTGGGTGTCCAGGTCACTGTCACGGTCAGATCACATGTGAATCAATCAGGTCACGGTCAGGTCAGAGGTCCAGTACGCTGTGCTGACGTCACTGGGTGGCTCTACCGCAGCGGACTTCGGCGGAGAGACACCCAGTGACGTCACACAGCGGCGTGCAGAATGTAAAACAAATCGCCCGGATGACGCTACCTTCTTTATAGGGCCTTGCGCGCAACTCTCGTGGTGACGTATGGAGCAGTGGGCGGAGCTACTCTCTGCGCTGGCCTTTATTTCCGGCGCAGGAACCCTTGAACAGCACTCTGGTAATACAAGATGGTGCTCTATCACGTTTTCATATATGTTTGTGACTTGTAAGCTAACAGTTAACAAGTCAACATTCCTCCATCAGGTATCATGCATACAAGGTTAAAGTCCCAGTGGGTGAGAAGGTTGCTTTCGAAAAGGACAGCACTGAGCCTTCTTATGGGAAGATCATCGTGCGCCACAGCGGACGCCCAGTGGGCAGCATTGGTGTGCCCTTGAATAGTGTCCTGTACACAAAATGGGACACAATGAAGGTGTCTGGGTAAGCTCGAACACCTGTATCAATGATCACATGATGATCTTGTAATATTCTATATTTCTTGGTTGTTTTGCTCCCGTGATTTCATGCCATTGAAGCTGATGACTGACGCGCCCTTTGAAAAGTTCCTTATGTATTCTGCTATTCTGAGAAAATTGCCGTCTGCAGATGAGTTGCACATAATTTATATTCCTATTTGTTCCCTGCTTCATAACATGCAGATTGTAATGTTAATGAAATGACTAGCATTGAATAAAATGTTAATGAGAAGTAAAGGTCAGTGGCAATTTGTTATCATTACCCAGTGTCATCGCTGGTGAGCCCCGATTCGGTGTTCTCCAGCGCTATCAGCGGGCGGCACCAGGGCGGCGGGCATCTGCAGGTGGTGGCACGTACCACACAGCCACCATCACCAGCTCCGGACATGCCACTGACCTGGCTGCAGTGGAGGCCGTGGCCTGTGCTATGGGTCTCATGTAGACAAGTGTGGAAGTTATGTTTTATTCTCAGTACAAATACCATATAAACAGCACAGTCACAATGTTTTACATATTTCATTGGATGAGGCGCCAATAAAAGAACCATTTTTCACAAAACCTATTTTTTATGCTGAAGTGTTATGATGACCATTGCCTGGTGTCAAATTTCCGACTGGGTGTGAATCCTGGCTTCATATGAAGCTGTTTAGATGTTACTATATATATATATATACTATACTAATTATATATATATATAATATATAAATATATAATATAATATATAATATATATATATATAATATATATTATTAAGCACTTGGATTTGCCTACTACAGCGTGACATATTGATTACTGGTGTCAATCGGTAATCAAAAATTTGGGTTAACCAAAGAAATACCAATTCCGAATTGGTATTCGGTTTTTCAAGCAATATTTTTTGGGTTATGTTTCGGTATTACAATTTTGACTTTGTCAACCAAATGTCGCATAAACAAAATGATTATAACAATTTACCCTGTATGTGATACCATATATTATACACCAGTGTTCAAAAGACGGTTGGACAAATTCCTAAACAAACAAAGCATTGGACAAGAATGAATCCATATCTTTAGCAAGCAGCCGGGTACCTACAATTTTCCAACGTTCTTTGAAATTGAAATTTCCAACCAGCTTTTTTACCCAGAACCCAAACAAACACCTATAATCATAGGAGAGGCGTAAGTTACAGGCTACAACTGATAGTCTTTTTTCCTAGACTAACTATAATACTATAATATATTTTATTTCTTAAAAATACGAAATGTGTCCCAAATGTTTTTTTTTCTAGTCATTTCATGTGATGTGAATTTTTAAAATCGGTCAAATTTTTGTATATTTTGGTGTGGGAAAAATTGGTTTAGTATTCGGTTTTTAAAGCTTTGAAAAAGTTAGTATCGGTTTGGACTTGGTATTTATACAAATTGAGAATGACATCACTAATATTAATGCAATGCAAATAGCATAACGTTGCTGAAATGCATCCACTGTTAAAAAGGGTCAACAACATTTGGGAATTGTGAGTCGAAAATTTGTCTTAAAAATGGTTTGAGGTGAGTGGGGGAAGATATTAATTAGTATCAATTTCTACCGCTAAGCTGACGAATTGAGACAGTGAAGCCCAATCCACAGCAGAAGCACTTGCATTTTTCATGATACTAACTTTTGCTATTGCGTCAAAGGATGGAGTTTGCGGACGATGTGGGCAGTCCTATCCAAGTTGACACCCTCGAGGAGCTTCCGAACCAAGACGTTCTACTGCCGCAACCTGATCCTGGGGTTCCTGATGCTGTTCCTGGACCAGCAACCCCGTCCATGGCCCGTCCTGGCCCGTCTATCCCGAAGGGAAAGAAGAAGGGGCCACATGTGTCGAAGTTCATCGTTGGAGTACAGCACCGACGTCAGAAGTACTTAAAAACATGCCGGACGCTCCTGTCAAAGGTACGCTTCAATAAATGATCATAAAACACTATGCTCACTTAATAGGAAGTGGTTGGCAGCGGCTATTTGTCAACTTTTTAACGATGCTTACTGATACTAGTTTTATAATAATTGCACTTAAAATCAATGTGAAAACATGATTCATGCGAAATTATTTGAGGCATCAACAAGGATTGATGATCAACGTTTCAGTTGCTCTATCCTGCGCTAATGTGTTCATTTCTCCTTTATCAGGGAAAAGCCGTGGAGATATGCACTGGAGCCGACGTCCAGATAATCATCACCCCTCTCGAATATCCGCCCCACCGTGTCGGTGAACCAGCCACGGCTGACGCCTAGGTGCAGGTGGAGGACATGGAAAGTCGGTGAACCAGCCACGTCCAGTGCCGCCTCCTGTACCCCGCCCACCCCCGCTGACCTCACGCCGAACCGACCAGTCACGGTGTGCAGTCGCGTTCCCGCTTCTCTCCGTGGTGTGGCCAGGAGAGGCTATGATAAGAACGTATGCAACGTGTGCAGGGTGCGATACGAGGCGGGCGAGGATGAAGAGTTGTGGGTCGGGTGTAGTTTCAGGGGCGGGAGAGGTCGTCAAGAGCGCAGCCCCCCCAATTTGCCTGGGCAGAACTTGAAACTGTGGTCGTCACCATTTTTACAGCGAGCCGGCCTTTAAAGGGAGTGTGCCTACTCTTTTGAAATGTCAATATAAAGTTTTTATTACGGTAAAGGCTACTGCTATTGATTATTGGTTACGATAAACTTCACGTCTGGAGCCTTTAGTTATAATTTTTACTTATTTCTGTTTTGCATTTGTTTCTGTTTCAAACTCCACAAACCCGATCGTCACTATAAACAGAGTAGCGAATGTTACCGTATACTGGCGCACCTGGCCAGAGCTAACAATATATGACTAGCGTTTTTGTAATTAAAGAGCAATGCTTTCTGTGGCGAAAGTCTTGGGACTAATTGATCATAATATACCTGACCAGAACTGGTGATTGGGCACTTTGGAATATCTCAGCAACTTAAGCTGGATCTGGGGAACTGAACAGTAGCATGGCTAAATTCAGAAAATATGTTTCTACAGAACTAGTTCAACAATCCACATGACCAATGTTGAGCTAGGCAACTCCTTTAACCATGTGGCCTATGGGAAAACAGGTGGTATTTCGGGGTCGCAATTTCCAACATTTGTAAACATAATTCGTTCAGAAGATGAACACACAATGTAATGCCTAAGGCCTTGCCTATTCATATCTGTGTCGTTTTGGCAACAATTGAGTCAAATTTTTAGGGCAAGAAATTGTTTTATGGAACCCCCGGCACGCTTCCATAGGGGTCACTTCAGCTTATCTGACGTAATGAGGCGTCAGATTCGCCTTTATGACATTGCAACCAAATACCCGCTAATCAGCGCGCCCGAGGCAAGGAAGGTGGCCATGCAAACTTGCTGTTAACAATGGCAACACGTGAATCATTAATCACAATCTGGCAATCTGGGTGCTTCTTCGTTCAACCATAATGTTGAAATGATGAAAATGTCTAGTTTCAACTATTTTACAGTATATTCATACCAAATGGAATATTTTCGTTTTGTATTATTCGCTCTCGAATTCAAGTACAACATTATGTTAAGGTTTTTCGTAAATATTATAATTGATTTATTCGTGTAGAACTAGGACATAACTAAAAATATGTGTATAAACCTAGAAATCTAGTGTAGAGCTGGTGACGTAGGAACGAGACAACCTGTTGTTTTCATAGCCTTGGGTCACGGAACGTGCCAGTGCATCCATGGGTCGGATGCCCTTCAAAAACCGTTCAAAATCCAAGCGAAAATCCAAATTGGTCCAACAAAACTCGGTTATACCTAAAACAATCTAAATTGTTCCAGGCATCCAATGGTGACCTCTTTTTTCTCTCGGACAACGATTTCGTGGTGAAAAACAAGCCTAAACACCTGCTATGTCCAGCATCTAGGAGAGGCAGGCAAGAAGGTGTACTGGAAAGCCTGTTCTGAAGGGCATCTCCTGTGGCAAATAGTTGATTGCCTGGTAATCGTAGTCGCCCAACTTAAAGGGAATATAGCACAACTTTAACATTAGGTTTTTTAACTGAGATAGCCAGATTTTGTCGGGTGGTGGCTGAGAAACCCCCAAATCCGAAATTTTTTTCCCTCCAAAGCGACCTAGTTGCTGAGTTTCACAGCAAAACCGTTGGTTCATTGTGGTCAATATTTCCACGTCACAAATCGTGACGTTCGGCATAACGTCATCAGTAGTTACTGCACTGTGATTGCCACGGGCAACTTCGCTTTTTTGAACCGTCCGCCCAGTAATTTCAGTTACCTTAGCGTCGCCCCGCCCGCCAAGCGACGTCGGTCAGGCGCTCGGCACACTAGTGGTTCACGTAAATGCGGCCCCCACGTCCTAGCCGGCGCGAAGCGACCGCCGGTCGACCCAGCCAGTCGCGTTTCAGCCTACCGTGCACCCATCGTGCGTCCGGCACAGCAGCTGTCACTGGCGGGCGCAAAAGTTTGCCGTCGTGCTCCTAGTGACACACAACTCGCTTTCGTGACGCAAGATTGGTGTGACGTCACAATGTAAACATATTACTATTTTTCAAATTACACACAAATTACCTGACTTTTTTTCGCAAAAATGAATGCCAGGACGTAATCAGGGCATTCTTCTCATCATTCTACATACTTTTCCAAGGTGCATATTCTTTAAAGTCACTCTTTTGGCTTACCAAAAAATAATTCACAGTGGGCAAGTGCGATTTGGAGCGGTCCACCAACGCGGTGTTTTTTTTAAAGGAGAAAGCAAGCACGATCGTGACATTAAAATCTGGTCCCACTCATCGCCTGTCAAAGATCCTTGAGCAGCGGTCGGATAAAACGGCTATCTTGACTTTCCATGAGGTACCGTTCTATAACCTACCGCTGCGACAAGGGTGGAAGAGTCCTCCGGAGAGGGATCACCGTAAAAGGGTAACGAGGTCTAAAAAACACACTTGTAAAGCGTGATTCACGATAATGCTTGATGACATCATGAAGCTGGTCATTAGAAATGTTCACCTTGATCATGATCATCCGCTGTCGGAGGTGGCGTTTGTCATGATGCCCAAGAACAGAAGGCTGCCTGAGGACCTGAAGGCGCCAGCACTCACTGCTCGGTGCCAACAAATCGCGGATCCGTAACACGATACAACATGATCATGGGATAAATGTTGCCGGGCATGACTTGAACAACGTTCTTCGGGAAGCTGCTTCCGCGTGTGGAGACTTGGGTGCCTAAGTTGATCTGCTCTCCAAGCACGGGTTTTCCAGCACTGTCGTGGAGGACAAGCTGGCCGAAGTGGTGACTGGTGTGTAACATATTCTTCCAGGATGAGATGAAGTTGACGTACGACAAGTTCCCGGAGTTGCTGCTGCTGGACGCTACCTACAAGCTCGTCGACACCCGAGCCTCAGTCTTCACCATCATGGGGTGGACTCCATGTGGCTTGGGGTGCCACTGGCCGTCTTCCTGGTCACTGAAGAAACGGCCACCATGATTGTTCACCTTTAACATAGGGTTTTGAGTTGAGATAGCCAAGTTGTGGCGCATGCTAGAAAATGACTTGACGCTTTCACATTTTCCAAGAAACCTCTTAATTATTTAATATTCAGTCCTAAAAGTTGGGACCGGGTATTATCGGTAACACCAATCGCTGATTGGCTGATTTTGGCTGAGTTGACTATGATTATGACAGCAACACATTCGGCTCGATGACTGATCCTGGTCGCTTAGCATGGCAGGAGAACGTTCTCTGTGTGGGCCATGTAATAATTCCTGGCCAGGCTCTTCTGTGCCACCTGCAGATCACTGCCACTGAGATACTGACGCTGCCGCCTTATCTGCTCGGCCAAGTGACGGGGCGCGTCGACCAGATCCCACCAGCACCGGATGCTGACCACAGACGGCACGTAGACACAAGCAGCGTACGTCGTACGTCACCAGCGTTACAAGCGACGCCAGAGGGCTCGTCACGGACATGTAGTACCGTATCAGCCGCGTGCACCTGGCTGATGATCTTACCGTGCTCTTGTTGACATTGATTGTTGATTAGTACCTGACGACGACGCCGGCGTCGTCGTACAACAAACAGCACGTAAGATGCACCAAGGCCAGCGTGGTACATGGGCCCCCCCGCAAACAAAAAGGAAAAAAAAGCCTTTTTTTCCCCCCCACCCTGATACGCATACTACATGTCCGTGGACGGAGCCTCCCGCGTGCGCGGTCGCTTGTAACGCTGGTGAGCGTGAGTCGCCTCTTGTGTCTACGCTGCCCATCTGTGGTCAGCAACTCAGATCCAGGGCATCGGTGGGATCTGGTCGAACGCGCCCCGTCATATTGCCGAGCAGATAGGGCGGTAGCGTCAGTATCTCAGTGGCAGTGACCTGCAGGTGGCGCAGAAGAGCCTGTCCAGGAATCATTATATGGCGCACCCAGAGAACGTTCTCCTGGCCATGCTAAGCGACCAGGATCAGTCCATCAGGGCCGAGTGGTTGCGCCTATAGGGACTGCGCGAGCGCCGCAGCCAGCAAGCCTGTCGCCGGTTCCACACGCCAGGGGTCAACTTTGTGGCCGCACTTCACCGAGCTGGCTGACGTCGGGAGGGCCGCGGCAGCCGCAATATTGCAGACCCCCCTACTGTCAGCTGCTGGACAACAGCCAGCTGGAAATTGTTTTGCGCGACACCCCGCTTTTTCATACGGACCATCCCAGCAACACCGGCCAGTCCAGCTGAAGCCGTAGACGGTGAGACTGACGACGGACGGCAGCCGCTGCAGCAGTCATGGCACGCCGCCAGGACGGCCCTCAGTTTGATAAGATAGCATTTAGTCCGTGCCCTGGCAGATCACAACTCCACGTTCAGCGGTGTTACGGATAAATAAAACACATAGAGCATAAGATGGGATGTAGGAATCTTCTGCTGGCAGTCCACGTGACTTTTCGCCTCTGCAGAGTAGGCATGCGAAGATGTCGCAATGGGTGCGCCACGGACACCACATTGTGTTCGCTGGCTGCACACTGCCGTGCGATTTGGTTACGAGGACATGGGCAATATGCATGTTTGTATGTTTAGTGTCAGGAAACCGACAGCTTTCATATATATATATAATGCATATTTTGTTATTCTTTCGCTGCAGTTCGTTACTGGTATCGCAACATCCAACGGAAATGGTAAAAAGCGCTTCAAAGTTTCGAAGAAATTTGAACCTGAATAAGGACGTTATTTACACGGCTTTTGGGATGAAAATGCCAGAGTCATTGCCATTTAATAATTTGATCTGTTATCTTTTCCCACGTATATTTGCAACTGAAAACCCACAAGGCGATGGGTCACCTATTGAAGCAATAAAGCCGCCATGGTGGTTTGGCCCGTAACTAACACTTTACACACTAGCGACTTGGCGTCAGTTCGAGCGGCAAATGGAAATGCACAGAATATAAGGGACGCTGTGCACGAACTAATTGAGATAGATCCCTGGTTTTCGTGCCAAAATGATGCCAATACATCATATTTAACTTGCATGTGACGATTGAAGCACTCAATAGGTTGGTTTTTGCACAGCGTGACCAAACCGCCCAAATTTTAACTACGTCCGCGAACTTTTCGACGGCCCGGCGACGGCAAATTTTATTCGAATTTTGAAATTTGAATGAGATATTCGAAATCAGCGCGTTAAAACGCATCAGAAAAGTGGCTTGGAGCAACACTTTGAAACAAAAGTTGCAAAAGGGGCCACCCTAATGCTATACTGCTTTCAGAATAAACACAACGTATTCAGTTGAACACCTTTGCATTCGAAATTGCGTACCTTGGTAAAATAATATATATGTTTACAAAAAATGCTTAAAAATATACGTTATGAGGAAGCTGAGATGGCGGAAATATAACGTAAAATAAATAACGTTACATACAAGCGCCGGCACCAATGTTAATGTTTGACCAATGACCATGTTAGATCATGTTAGCCTAGGTTAGAGACAGTTTTAGTGGCATGTTAAACCGTGTCAACCCGTGTTAACCCATGTCAACTCCGTGTCAATCTGTGTCAAACCCGTGTCAAACCGTTAAACCGCGCTTTTTAACTGCATCTAGATTGACTAACGATGCAAATCGGACTAACCTAACAAAATCTAACACAGCAAACGGGATTGGGTGAACTCACTGCGGGTTCAAACTTAACCTTTGGGCTTTATCGTTGTCGTTGTATCTATGTTAACCTCGTTTGTTGGCAAACGTGTACCTGATTATATTATGTAACTGATCTTTCTGCTCTTCGTTTTCGG
Organism: Semibalanus balanoides; assembly: GCA_014673585.1. Lineage (NCBI taxonomy): Eukaryota > Metazoa > Arthropoda > Thecostraca > Balanomorpha > Balanidae > Semibalanus > Semibalanus balanoides. The sequence continues at coordinate 15,061 of VOPJ01002212.1, forward strand.
GCTCTTATGATGTGCTCTTCTGATGTCCTTATTAGGTATTACTTCCCTGCATACACTGTGCTTGTCACAGGAGTTTGATTATAACATCATACCTTTGAGCGCTGTTTGTTCTTCAAAGGCATAAATGCGTATCTGACACCATGTCTCCTGCGTCGCTCTCCACAGGGATTGAAAGGTGACAAAGGAGAGCGAGGTCTCATCTCGACTGTGGACGGCAGCTTCCCCACTGGCTTCATCGAGGGGCCTCCCGGACCGCCAGGTAACTGACGGCGACCTGTTTAATGTTTCGTGTTGTTAATGTTTAACTGTAAGAGAGACTGTAACTGTAAGAGAGTAGTTTAACTGCTCTGTAGAGACCATGGACAGTGCGGAGGATCATATTATGGATGTCGGGTACAGACGACGGGTATGATGATAATATGTATGTCAGAGATTCTCAAATAGGATGCAATTACCCACTGGGGGTGATGGAGTCCTTGAGCGGGGTACTGGCGATTTAGCAGCTAAGTGAGCAGTTATAACTGATTCGTTTGATGATGACACGCAAAGTACATAATCGTTGTTTTTACGCTGGAAATTCACCGTTTAAACGCTCCAAACCACTGTTCTTGGCTAACAGCAGACCATGCATGCCAACTTATATTCCTGCCGCTAGATGGCACTAGTAGTAACCGCCTGAAGTTATGCTGTACCGCATACCTTGATGCTGATAACTGAAGTCTGCGCGACGGGGAGGGAGTAACGAATCTTTCTGGTCGTCAAAAGGGGGTTCCCTATACCATTGATCTTGGATCTAATGTGGTGAAATACGCCCCAGTGTCTTTGTTTAGTTTAGTTTATGAATCAAGGCATCCGCACATTGAGCCAGTTCTCGGTCGATTTAAGCCTCGCCAGTGTAGGGGGGGATGCCACCCCCTCGGTTTTTCCAGAATTACTCATGTAAATATCAACCGATCACGATGCAACTTTCAATACCCTACTTTGAATCAATTTCACACTTTTTCTGAAAATTTCGAACTTCTAACTCGTATGACACATGACCTTTGACCTGTTTCTCAAGGTCGTGTTTTGCGAAACTTGCGTCCCGTAGTAACGATCCTTAAAACATGTGCAGTTCTCGAGTGTTTGTTGTTCAGGAGCATATGCAAAGGTATGTCTAGGTGACAGTTGTGGCTTCTGCAGAGATTGCGATCTCGATCGATCTTTTCAGAGGTTAACAGAGGTCACTGACCTCCGATGACCTCAGATGTCTTTTTTTGTCTTCTGTCCGTTTCTAGTGCAGTTTGTGACGCTGATTTCAGTTATGGGATCCATATAACATGATTATATGTTCTACTGCGGTCATGCGTTGTCAAAGGTCAACCAAGGTCACTGACCTCAGATGACCTGACATGACGTTTTTTGTATTTTTTCAGTTTATAGGTCATTTTGTGACGCTGATTTCAAATTTGACGTTTAATTAGCATTCTAAGACATTCTTTCATGCTTTTAGCTTGATAAGTTCTCATTTTTTACACATAAAAATTTGATGACATTTTGGCTTTGACATGACCTCAGAGGTCACCTGACGACCCAGGACCCTACAATCAGATGTCAATGGCTTTCTCTCGTCACAAGCAACACGCCCGTTTTTTAATACAAGCTCTAACTCAATTAGGGGCCAAACGCCAAGGGCGGCGGGGGGGGGGTCGTATCAATCAACCAACCTTACGCGGTCACGCAGTGATCTTGCCCTACACGGGCGAGGGTTAAAGGGAGTGTGCCTACTCTTTTGAAATGTCAAATATATTTTCCTACGGTAAGAAGCTATTGGTTTGATCATTGGTTACGATAAAATTCACGTCTGGAGCCCCTTTAGTTAAGTTTTACTTATATTCTGTTTTGCATTTGTTTTGTTCCAAAACTCTTAAACGATCGTCACTTTAAACAGAGTAACGAAGATGTTACCTATGATGGCGCATCAAAGACGATAAACAAACCTATACGAAACAATGTATGGGTTTGTTTATAGTTATAGAGGCTCTGTTCGGCAACTGCTATCAGTGCTCACGAGTTGTTTTCTATTGGCCAGAGCTAACAATATATGCTAGCGTTGTAATTTAAGAGCAATGTTTAGTAGCGAAAGCTTCTCTGGAGTAATCGATAATTAAGTTCGTCGGAATGTGATTGGATTATTTGGAATATTCTCAGCAACTCAGTGAATCTGGGAATGAGTTATATGGCTAATTCAGAAAATCTGTTCTACAGACTAGTGTCAAACAACTGCACATGACTCAATGTGAGTAGGCACACTCCCTTTAAGCCCACAGGCTCTCCAGATTGCGCCTCCCGCGTCATCACCTAGTAACAATATTGAACCTATAGCTGACGGCTCCACCTTTGAAGGAATCTTGAGTGAATGTGTGGCGGTTGCCCATCGTGTTCAGGCGTGTTCGGTTCCTTGATTAAGTTATAGATGAAATAATAACAAATCGATTACACATACACACAGATTATTGAAACTAAACAGAGTCTCAGAAAAGGTTGGGTACAGGAACGATTAACAATTATAACGAAAGAGGATCAGCACATCACGCCACGGGCCCGTGCCAGCGTGGCTGTGAACCTGTCGTTGCCTACTTTGCACCAGAACGTGAATGGACAAAAAAAACCTAAATAAGCCGGGCAAAAACCTCGCTTCACGTAGTGCGGTTTGATACAGGAAGCGTGGATGTGTAATTATATATTGATAATAACTGTAAAGTTTAAGCTTCAAGTTTATAAGTTTATGTGCAAGAGTATTTTACAATATTAGACGAGCGTGACACAGGGAAACCGAAATAAACCCCGTTTCTTAAGGGGGCGGAAGGGGGCAGTTGTTTGTGAACCCCGGAAGCAGACACTACAGTTGCCAAGTCGAAAACGATTCTGTTCTGTATATAAATCTAACTTACGAAACAGAACTGATTAAAGGCAAATCCAGGTACCGATGTGTTTAAGTATAAACTTGAAGTAAGGGAAAACATAATTATCAGAATGAACTCCACTGATTACGGGATAACATTATTAAACACGGAATAAGTATAAATAATTATTACTCGTTAAAGTTCTTGATGGTCAGAATATGTAGCGCGTTGTGACGATAATACATTTTACTGGAAAGAGGTCTTAAAACACGCTGGCAAAATAAAGTAAACAGATGCACTACAACATAACCCTGCCTGTCCTGATGTGACACGCATTCTGACCGGACCTGACCTGTCTGTCCTGCACCTGACCTGTTCTGACCGGACCTGACCTGACCTGGCACCTGACCTGACCTGACCGGAACTGACCGTAACTGACCTGATCTGATCCCGTAGCTGACCTGACCTGACCTGTCCTGAACTGACCGGAGCTGACCTGACCTGACCGGACCGGACCGGACCGGACTGTACTGGACCGAACCTATCCTGCCCATGTATGGCCTTTCCTCGCCTGACCTGACGTGACACGACCTGCTCTGAATTGACCTGATCTGACCGGACCGAACCGAACCGGACCTGATCTTTTATGACCTTTCCTGACCTAACCTGGCCTGTGTGACCCGGCAGGTCCGCCTGGTCCGCCGGGACCGCTCGGTGGTCTGGGACCAGAGGGACCACCCGGTCCGCCCGGCAAGCATGGACCGTCAGGACCTCGCGGCAGACGCGGCAAGCGGGTGAGTGTGTGACGTCACTGATCTGACGTCATAATGGCGTCACTATGAACGTACTATCAATGAACGTCACTGTGGGCTTGAGTCCCTTAGTGACGTCATATCAACACAGGCGTCGGCTGTCATCTGACGTCAGTCTGAGCAGCTTAGTTATCCTTCGATCTTATCATGCTTCTAGTTGTAGGCGTCTAAACGTCAGTTTGCCTGCGTTTCTAAAGAGCTTGCTTGTGCCATTCTGCTTGGTGATGGCTTTGGGATTCGGCATGCCCAGCTGGCAGTGAAGCCTCTACCGGGACGCCTGCTAGCCTCTGCATGGGACTGCGCATATTGTGTGTGGCTCCACCTGTGTGGAACGACAGGTGGAACCACGGACTGTGGTTCCCGCACGACCAAAACACGCGTCGTGGTTCCCCAGACCGCGCGTGTTGAAGGACAGCCAACTCTTGGAGGGCTGCTCTGCTATCTGTTGGTGGCAGTGGTGTGGGATAATGATGTCACACCGGCTATACTTCCAGCTCCCGTCCCTCTCTTACTCAACTGTTGAGTCTTCCTACTCCACATTGGAGTCTTCCTACTCCACATTGGAGTCAACCGACTACTCTGTGGAGTCTTCCAACTCCACTGTGGAGTCATTCCAAATACACTTAAGAATCTAACTCTACGGTGGAGTCGCCCGGACTCCACTGTATATTCTCATCGACTCTGATGTAGAGTCACATCCATTAAATTACAGAGTCATCCCGAGTCCAATATTGAGTTGCGCCGGATACCCCGTGGTGTCAACCCTTCCCCTTCTCATGATGTGTTTGCTAACCGTGTAGTCGCTGCGCTATGCTAACTGTTGCTAGTGTTTCAGATCGTTCTTCGGTATGTCGCTAACATGCTCCGGACAGGGGGTACCGTGACTGGTATTATTGACGGAATATAAATAAATGTGGCCCTTTTGATATATCACTAGCATGTCGGATCCAAAGTATGAAATACTCATTATCGTTAAGAATCTATGCAACAGTTTTGCGGTAGCTATATTGTTATTGATTTGTAAATTTGAGAAAAAAAAAATATCAGACCTCTTACTGTCTCAAAACATTGATGACTTACAATCCGGCGTAATTTTTAAAGTCTACTTGATGACGATCTATAATTTATCACATGTCTCACTAATTACGTCGATTTCAGTGCTATTGACAGTTTTATTTTGTTGCCTCCCTTACATTTACCGACGGATCAGTAACGAAAAAGTTTTGGTGTCACTTTCCGCACATTTTCTGTCATAATAAAAAGTAATCGGGATCGCTTATATATGTAAAAAGGAATTGTTCGAAGCAAGCAATCTTTCTAAAAAAAAATACTGACAAATCCTTAAAAGTTGTTTTAAAAATTGATATGTTAATAGTGTCCAGTTTCAGAAATGTTAGGGGAGGCAAGGCATGATGCCAGTCACGGTGCCCCTCTCCCGGCGATGCAGGCCATTGACCTTTGACCTGTAGCTGGCTCGCGGCTACGGGCCGCTATACTGACCTTTGACCTGTAGCTGGGTGGCGGCTGCATTGTGCTCCTCGTCGCTCGTCTCTCGTCTTTCGTCGCTCGTCTCTCGTCTTCCGTTTCTCTCTGTTGTCCGTCCTGCCCAGCTGGCCGGCTCACGTCACAGTGACGTCATCGCGTCACAGTGACGTCATCTATCACGGTATGTATGACGTCATATGCAGTAGCTGCAGTCAGCAGAGCCTCCCTAGTTTGATAATCAAGTCTCAAAATGCAAGAAATTAGCACTAGGATTATTTTCGGTTACGAAAGACTTAAGGGGGTCAAACTATGCTCGATATTTTTACTCGAGTTTAACGGTTGGTTTGCTATTTTTCGAAGTTTCAAGAGTACATCCTAGTGCACTCTTGAAAGCGTCGACTTATGTAAAACTTTCCAGTATAATGGTTTCATAATTTCTTAATACAACTTCCAGATGTCATTTAATTAATTTTGTGTGAGATTGTTAACCCTGTTCCGTGCTGGTGGCCAGAACTACGTTAACGTACAGAGGAGTGAAGGGGGGGGGGGAGATTCTACCCCCAACAGAGATCTCGAGAACCGCTCGGTCGATTTCGATGGGATAAACGTCATTTGATTTGCCATGACAAGACCGTTCTTTTTAGACCACGACGTATCATTATGTTTTTCTCAACATGTGGATCAGGGGACAACAAAAAAGGGATGGTTTGTAGAAGGTTATTGCGGTCATGTGGTTCAACCAATTTACATGCAATACATGCTTTTGAGCTTGAAATGTACTGTTCGTCAATATATCAAAAGACAGACCCAAAACGTAAAAACCATAACTATATGCGTATACAGGGGCTGTAAAATGGTGGGATTGTCAGATAACAAATCTGTGGTGTTCGTGATTGTTTGGGACGATATGAACGTCACATGTGTGCATTATTTGCTGTGATTTGTTAAGTGTAATATTTTGCGCATAAGCAGCTTCAGGTAAAAAACATGGAAATACCATGAACGCAACGCTATATCATTATGCTAATTTGAGGGTGAAACTAATTTGAGGGATCGCCTTCCATTATTATACCCGAGTGTGCCTCTGCCCAAAGCATTTGCGGAATCCCAGGAAGTACGATGCAAATTGCAGTGAAGACGTTTCTGACGCATTCATTGTACCGCAAACTACGATTAAAGTATGCGCAACACAACCGCATTCGTAACACACTCCCAAAAAACAGGATCCTGGCACTGGCCTTCTGCAATTGTAGATATTTTTAAAATTCTTGACACATCACGCCGTAAATAAATTATAGGAACGCCGCAAATTTTCAGGACGCGAGACCAAATTGGGTGAGCGAGCAGCAAGCGAATAACACCGGGGAGAGGCAACATCTGCCCCCAGCACAGAATAGGGTTAAATGTTGTTTGTTTTTAGTAAACGTTTGTAAATACAAAAGTTACTTTACAAATTGTGGTGAATTTGACATCTTAATTATGCAATGGTTCTGCTGTTAAAAATAAATCGGTAACACTGAAGACGATTAATTCTCCTAGTTACAAAAGCTATCTTAAAAATATGTATAATATATTTCATGTCCAAATAATCCTGGTTATTCTATCTCATTTAAAAATGCGTATGATAATAGATTGGTAGTCCCTTTAAGATCATGTGTAGGTACTTTCTCAAAAATGATAATAGCTGGAAGTCTATAACAGAAATCATGTTGACTAAAAAAACGTCAAGTTTTGCTGTTCACTGTTGTGACTGTGTCTTTTTCTGTGTCTGTGTCTAGTTCTGACCCGACCTGACCCAACCTGTGTCACCAGGGTAAGAATGGCCGGGCAGCTATGATCGGCAGAACCGGTAAAGCAGGACCGGAGGGCCAAAAGGGAGAGCATGGCTACAAGGGCGAGAAAGGTGAGTTGATAGCGATCACAGTCGCGGCTGCTGGGTCTGTTAAAGGTCATCTCGCAAGGGTCACACAGTCACACGCTCACAGCGTATATGATCGTAAAGCGCAAACATTGGATTCGATTTACATCAATTACAGTTTAGGATACACGTTCTCATGAAATGTCCAACTAAAAGCAAAAAACAAATATATATTCTATAATCTATATTCACTGGCATAAAACAACCTTTTAAGCAAATCGCGCGCAAGCATTGCCAACATTTAGTATTTGACCGTTGCCTCAAGCACCTAAGCACAAATGATACTTTGGATCCTCACGCAATATCAGTCCTATGTATAAACGGATGCTAAACGCGGTAGGTGATGTTTGCTATGCGAGCTAGGTAACCTGTGTTATATATGCCATGTGAGTTGGTTGACATGTGGTCTATTTGCCAGCTGACCTTGGTGACCTGTTGTCTGAATTCGAGGTGACCTTGGTGACCTGAGGTGTGTGTTCCAGGTGACCTTGGTGACCTGTGCTCTGTGTTTCAGGTGGTCTGGGTGACATGGGTCTGCCTGGTCTGCCCGGGGAGCGGGGACCAGTCGGACCACCCGGCAGGGATGGTCTGGACGGAGAGGCTGGACCACACGGTCCTCCGGGACTACCGGTATGTGTCTCACCATATATGTCCTTAAATAGAAACACACTTGTTAATTTCGCATCACAATAGTATGTTGTATTTCAGTGTCGTAAGTGTTCGCTATCTTACAAACTTCACATTATCTTGCATTCACTGTTAAAGGAACATCAGTATGTGCTACGATTACTTTTAATCTTCACGTCTAAGCTTTCGCTGACTAATGTTTCAACTGATAAATATATGTTGATGGCCGAGTTTAATTTTGTGCTACTTTTGATCGCTCTACATCCAGATTTGTACGTGTTTTGTGCATATATTCGGATACACATTCGGATCATTCTTGGTCATATAACACTATGTGTGTCTCGATTAAGTCTGGTTTGTTAGTGCAATGGTTAATAGACGTCTTTATGATGAGTTAGGTGACTGTCGGTGTTGATGTGCCCCTGTGTCGCCTTTTTTCTGTCTTCTTCGACCTGTGAGTCCTGGTGTAACCTGTGTGCCCTGTGGTGAACCCTGGTTAATCTATGACCCCTCAGGTGTCCCCTCAGGTCACGTCATCTATGTCCCCTCAGGTCCGTGTCCCCTCGGGGCACGTGCGGTCCGCAGGGCGACACTGGTGACGTTGTTGATCTGTGTGACCTGTGTATGACCTACGTGACCTCTGCACCCCTGGTTGACCTGTGACCTGTCTCACTGCAGGGCATGGGTGGTCCGAAGGGTGACACTGGTGACGTTGGTGACATGGGACCACCTGGTCTAATGGGTCCTCCTGGTCTGCCGGGACCTCCGGTAAGTGTCCTAACCACAGACTCACACACACTGAACAGGGAATAGCTCTGTAGCAAGGAAGGGATGGTCACAAAGTTACGTGGTTTTAACTTCTATAGATCAGTGATTCTCAAGCAAAGAGTAATTACCAAACCTGGAGCGATGGAGCATTCAGCTTGGGAATTGGTGATTGAGCAGCTATGTGAGAAAAAAGGCATAGCTTATTCACCTTTGATGATAGCACATAATGCTCAATACTTATATTTATCCCAGTTTATGTTTCACTATCACTGGATTTTGGAAAACAGCATCAAAACGAAATAATATTAACTCATGTTCAACTTTATATACATATTTGTAACTGTTATGCACTGGCAACCACTGATTTAGTCTATAAGCAGCAGCAAACATGTCTACTTATATTCCTGTCCCTAGATGGCACTAGTGGTAAACGCCTAAAGTTATGCTGTACCGCAAAGCTTGATGCCAAAATCTGCGCTCTGCGCAATGTTGGGGGAAACGAGTCATTCTGGTCATCAATAGGGGTAACCATACACGTTTTGCTTAGAATGACTGTCATAGGAACAGCAGTTTTCATTTATTCGCATAAATAGGCGTATACAATTACACACATGTGTTGTTGATTGGCATAGGACACATTTGAGGCATTGTTTCATCTATATTGTTCTATTAATTTGCATTTGTTCTGCCTTCACATCTTATTTTTTTTGATAGTATACAAGAGAATAATACAAATTTGTGTCAAGAGGGTTACATTCGTATTCTTCACTTGTGTGTTTTCGGCAGGGCGCCGCAACTCCTCGGCCATTTGGCGCCCACCGGCACCGCTCATCTTCTGCTCTAGTGTCACGGACTGGCTGTGCACTATCTCTGTATAATGTTATGTGTACCTACCTGTCGTGCACTGACTGTGAATGGTTTGTAATGCCTACCGTGCCATGGCCTATTTGCAGGGCCTGCCGGGCTCAATAGGAGAGAAAGGAGCCAAGGGCGACTCGGTAAGTGGCCGTGACGTCACCGTGACGTCATTGCAGTTCTTGCATTATTAATAAACTACTTGTAACGTAGAGAAGTATCTTTGTGTGAACTTAAAGCAGCTGTGGTCCTTGTATTTACACGTTTTCCTGATATACCTACACACCGAAGCTCCCATAAAAAGTTATACTAAATGTCGTTGTTGAACACAATGGTTGTTACCGGATAGTGTTGTTACCGGCACTTCCTCCTACGAAATGCGTTCGATCATGACGATGTACTGTGATGATTATGATGATTGTCTACCTATGAGTCTATGCATCTGATTATGACTTCACGTGTATCTGCTTCGTCCCGACAGAAATATAAAAAGCTACGGCGACGTAACGGTGCCAAGCATCTGCCCGGCATGGTGGAGTACATCGCCGGTCCCCCGGGACCAGCCGGACCCAGGGGGAGCACCGGACCGCAGGGACCACCTGGCATCAAAGGAACCCGCGGACTGGACGGCAGTAGGGGGCCGCTGGTTAGAAATGGGCTGGAAGAGGGGGCGTTGGGGGATGAAGCTGGCCAATTTAGAGAGGTTTAAATGGAGACATCTAGTTGAAAACTTTCAAAAAGTCAAAATAACATATTTATTGGATCAAAGCTGATAAAACTGCTTTGAACATTGGAGTTCAGACATTGGAAACACGGAAATGCGGCAAATACCTATTCGTGATGAGAACAAACAGTTCGTTGAGAAACGGCCCATGAACTCCATATGAAATTTCGCCTGCCGATGGATTGACTGGCTTGGAATGGGTTAGGCTGGAATGGGGTTGAATTGGGTGGGGTGTGGGTCGGGTTGGGGTGGACTGCGTTTAGTGTAACAGGGTGGTAATCTCCTACGTGGCATTAACCGATTTGACGCACCTGTTGTCAACTGACCTGACATGCCCTGACCTGATTAGCACAGGCCTGGTGTTACCTGACCTGACCTGACCTTGTCGCCCCTCTTCATAACTCTATATCTATACATGTGTTGTCATTCCTATAAGGCGCCCGGTATTTCGTGCGTGCAGTCGTATTGTGGCGCTGTCTTTATGTGTAAAATAAGCCTTAATATGTCCTGTCTGTATGCCTGTAGCAAATCCTGCTCGGCTTCTGACGAGTGTCTCCGCGTGTGTTTGTGTGTCTGTCTGTGTTTACAGGGCGGCAAAGGAGGCAAGGGAGACTCCGGACCGATTGGTTTGCCGGTGAGTGACGTCACTGCAATGGTAATGACGTCATAATAGTGGTGATGCATCATCAGTTGTTGCACGTGGTGCGCGAAAACATTACTTTCACAATGTTAAGTTGGTGAAGCTACGAATTGGCTATTATACGTTCTGTTAAATATGCCAATTGACATCAGATTGTGACATTCAGTGTACTGTACAACGCGACACCGTTACCGCCATTTTCAATTTAATTTGTCGTCTCGTCATTCGTCATTCAAGGAAAACTGTAATTTGATTGCATAGAGACCAACAAAGAAGTCAAGCGTTGTCAAGTCAAGTGTCGGATTTGCAGTCGCTTGTCTTTGTCTCCAGTAATGCAGTAATAGCACGTGTGTGGGGTATGAAGCTGCCAGGGGCCGTCACCATGCAGAAGGTCCTGCTGATCTGTCGTGAGCCGTACCACCTCTGACCTGTTGAAACATGTCTATCCGCTGCTGTCGGTGTTCTGACCCCCCCCCCCCTCCGTTTCTTCAGGGTCCAATGGGTGTACGAGGCATCCTAGGCCACAAGGGCAGCCCCGGATCTCCGGTACAGTATAACACCGCGGCGTCATCTGGAAAACAGATGGCGCGCGCGACGCAGGCGGGATTGTTATAGGTGGCGGGTGTTTGGTAATATCTGGACATGTGTCATTTGTGTGTTGGAAATAGCGCAAAGAAAACTTTGTTATGATTGGTTTAGAGGAGTGGGTCTCAGCGCAAAGGATTTTTTTCGTACCCCTTTGATAACCAAAATGATGTTCTGCTAGCCCCCTCCCAAGCAGGTAAACCGCAGTTATTGACATCAAGCTATGCGGTACAGCATAATTTCAGGCGCTTACTACTAGTGCCATCTAGAGTCAGGAATATAAGTAGACACGTGAGGTGCTGCTCTAAACAAAAAGCAGTGGTTCCTACCGAATAACAACAGTAAACTGCAACACAAAACTGAGCAGTATTAAGTATTAATTGGGTTCGATTCCTTTGCGATAATGTGGTGACATTGAAACTAAAAACTAAGATAGATTATACACATTGTGTGTCACCTTCAAATTAATCGGCTATACATTTTCACTTCGCCGCTCAATAGCTTTTACCTCTGCCCGTACGCTACATTACCCCAAGTAAGGTAGCTACACCATATGATAAAATCGCTGCTTTAGAGCAACACGGGAAATTAATTACGCCACTAACCGTAGGATATTGGCTATTGCTCCTGGGAACAGACATGTTGAATTGTAGGTTCCCGTGTTACTCAACCCAACTGTTCGTTCTGGGTTGAGTAAAATAACATTCAGCTATGCAGACCTGATCTATTGCCTCCTATCATGCCACTTCTTGCTGGATATTTTTATATGTTATACCTTATCAATCATATAAGTATTTTAGACAACCATATTTGGCAAATCGAACAATCATTCAGAAACATCCACATTGAACGGAACCGTTGCCGCCGACCTTACGCCATCCTAGTCAGGGGTAAATAGCAAGCACAAGCGAGCCAGCAAACCCGACGCTCTTCCAAGTGAGTTGCATATGCGGGTAATAGCTGGTAATGTGATTTAGCACGCTGGAAATGAGGACTTGCCAGTACATCTTGATTGATGGTGCTTGTCGCTTGAGAGTGCAAAAGGCGTGTAAAAAGCTGCTTGGATGCATCGATATCGATTATGAAAATTTGAGGATGAAACAAAGTCTTTACGCAGATGAACAAAACGCATGCGGGTGTCTACGGGCGCCTATTCAAATACATGGTTAAATTTTTGCAGTGGAATTTTGTCCGCAGAGTCGCGCATTGTACAGATGTTGCAACCTCTAAACAATGTATTTTAATAGGCATTCGCATCCACTTCGCGAAGCTGCGTTTGAGCCTTTACTCACTCGCTACTTGAAGCATATGCTATTTGAAGACTGAATAAGCTAGACGCCTCTGTAGCTGATGTAATATAATGCAGCGCATCTGTGAAAAGCTGCTCTGAACTATATCGTATTGTACATCGCCGATCTGTGAGCTATATTATGCAGGTGGCGTATCGCGTTTACATGTGTGTATGTGTTTTTTTTTGCGTGGGGGTTTTTGCATTACAATTTTGGTCATATTCTGGACTTTTGATGTCCCTAAAAACATTTTTTTTTTTAATTCACTTTGATTTTTTTTCCGATCTTATCAGCAATATAATAAATAAAAAAATCCGCACAATAATCTGATAGCTACTACAAATAAGGAATTTATACTGTTTTATACTGTGGCAAAGCAGAGTGTAGCTGTGGTATGGGACTAAAGGTCGCTTTGACCACAGCTGTGATATGGGACTGAATGTCGTTGTGACCACATCAATCACTCCTGCCTGCACAATATACAAAGCCAAAAGAAAGATTCAGCTGAATTATAGAGCCTGCACAATGCACCGTGCCCTAAACTCTGCCGATACGGCGCAGTGCCCGTAGTTCCGTCATGGTCTTGGCATCACTGAGCTGCTATCGTCTGTGAAGGCACACTGGCAGATTCAGGGGTCAGCATGACCAATGACCATACCCCAAACACAACGGAATTCAGTCGAAATGGAAACCATGGCTTTAAAGAAAATCGTAATATCTTAATGTAAAAGTCATTTTTAATTCGTGCAGTTTGCACAGTTAAGTGAAACATGCAGTATAAAACCAATTTAGGGTTTCAATTTGTCTGAGTTTATGGGTGCTCCCCGTCTGATATAATTTCGGCTGCTCTGTATCCGCCAGTGGTAGCGTTCACATATTCCGGCACATCATAACAATATGTAGACATAATAGGTATAGCTCACTGGTCAATATACCAGCTGTATAAATGCATTGTTCTGCACGCCAAACTGTCATGGAAAGCAAGGTTGTGCTTGACTCATGGTCCGACTCAGATTTGACTCAGATTGGTCTCAAACTGGACTCAAACTATGGTGGTTTGCTGGTCAAAATTTAACAGAAGGATCGTGTGATTGGTACAGGATCGGTTTGTGCCATCAGCTGTGTGAGTTTTATAACAGCTCCTGGACCGCAGAATACACCAACTATTAAGTGCATTTCATTCTGTTTAATGTATGTATGTATGTATTTCGAGCCGGTCTCCATGAGACGGTTTTTCAGACCGCGAGAGCCATGAAAACTCATGATAATCATGGTCATGATAGTCATGTTAATCGATTTAAAGAGTGGATTTCAGATCCGTGTCAAGTCCCTCCAGATCCGTATCAAATCATGATGGGTTGAAAACCAAACGAGAATAACTCGAGTCATTTCTGCGTCAAAATGAGTTGGGTACAACCCTGATAAACCGTACCTGGTATCGTGGTTTGCCACTCTGCCTTTGTGTATAATCAGTCCCGAGAGCGAGTAGTTTTTCGGAGAACTGGCCAGCTTTAGTCTCTATGCCCTATTCCTGTGTCCAAACAATACGCTCTGTTGAACGGGATCCCTCATGACGTCTGATGTTATGATGCGTGTCGTGTTACTCGATAATTGTCCCCAATTGTATCTGAGTCGTACGTTCGCAATAACGTCGATTTTCATCTCTAAAACTGACTCCGAGCCTATTGGGAGGTAACTCAGTAGAGCAGTGCATGACGTATGTGTGACGCCATATGTTGGTGTCGGTTGGTGTATGTCTCACGCCGTATGCGTTAATATAACGTGTGTGACGTCATGTGTGCGGTTTTATGACGCCACGCTCCTGTCCGTTCACAGGGAGTGCCGGGTCTGGACGGCATCAAGGGATACAAGGGAGATTCTGGCCTGAAGGGAGAAAGGGGAGACCACGGGCTACCGGTAAGATCATTAAGCTTTGTCGGTTTGTTATGGTTTATAAAAAGCAAGTTTGTGAAAGCGATACAAAAGCAGATTATTTTGGTACTCTTTTAAACTGGTATCCATTATATTGCGGATTTGTGCTGGCCGGTTAAACAGAATGATTCCCTGGATGTATAGCAAAATAATAGCCAAGGCAGTTTGTCTGTCATGGTAGAGAGGATATTTGTACAGTCATTGCGTCCTAAATGTTTTGCTACTGTTCAGATGTCATACGGACATCTATTTCGCATGCGTTTCAATATTGAGATAATTGTTTGTCGTTAGGCTTGCTTGTGGCTCCAGCCAAATTGGTTTGGATGGATTAATTACTGGTGTTTTGCATAGGGCCGGCGTTTTCGTTAGTAAAAATCGATCGTTGTTTGAACGTAGTCTAATCAATGTGATGTCCTGCAGTCGGCATTATGCTTCGCTGCGCCGTCTGTCAAAGTCCCAGTGGTTTGCGAGCGAGCGCTGCTGGCACCTGTGTTGCGCCAGGCAGTGTACAGTGTAGCGCAAATGTTCTGTCCACTTCATCGACACTATCTCTGTCTCTGTCTCTATCGGTGCTGCACGCAGTGGAATCCAATTACTATAGCCCTCGCCCCGGTATCAGGGGCGAGGGCATAAAAGGTTTCATTAGATGTCACTGCATGCAGCACACACAGACAGCACCGATGGACAATGTTGATTTTGAACTAAACGGATGCGCTTGACCAAAGCTTTTTAAAGGGATTATAGGAACAAATACGAGTTTCCGTCCTGAAAGAATGCACTCTTTTGCCAGTTGTGTATGTGCTTAAACACGCATGTTTAAAGAATATGAGAGTGACTCGTTGCGCATTTTAATCCAAAATTATTTGAGCAAATATAGCGCTTTAAAAGACTTTTGACATTTTCAGACTTTGTTCTGATAAACGAGTATTGAATCGGATTAACTGTCCACACTTTTATATCTCTATCCTTGGCGGCGCTAATATCCGGTGGTAAATAGAGACCGGCTGTCTATATCTCGAAGTACTGAAAAAGTAGCCGGTGGCATCACGAGCAACTTTGAACGTCCTTAAGTAAAGAAGAGTGCATTTTCCAGAAAAAATAAGGTAAACCGTAGGCCTTCTACAACTTTATCAAGTACGATTTTACTATGTAACTCATTATATGGAGAACCGTATAATCCTTTAAGAACATTTCTATACGCTAGCTTCCGGCAGACGAAACAAAACACCGGCGCGCCAGCAAATGGAGGGCTACTCGAATAGTGCACTGAAGAGACTGCCACTCAGCCGTTTTCACGAAGGATTTATTCGCCGGGAACATCGACATGGGTGGTGTCGATGAAGTGGAAGACATTTAACTACATGTACGTGTCGGCGTGCCGCTGGTGGTGTAGTGACTGTTGATCTGTTGCCTGTTTGCCACGTGGTTGCCAGTGGTGGTTGGCCAAGTTGTGTTGCCAGTGGGTGTTGCAGTCTGTTGCAGTGTGTTTGCAGTGGTGTTGCCTGTGTTGCTAGTGTGTTGCAGTGTGTTGCCAGTGTGTTTGCCGTCTGTTTGCCAGTCTGTTGCCAGTGTGTTGCCAGTCTGTTGCCAGTTTGTTGCCAGTCTGTTGCCAGTGTGTTGTCATGTGACTGTTGATCAGTATTGGATGTGTCAGCTCAGTGTACATCTCTCTTCACCGCCTGTCGCGTGTGTTCTAGGGCACTGACGGTATACCCGGTCTGAAGGTATACCCCCGGCTCACTTTCTCTGGCTCGCTCGCTCTTTCTCCTCTTCGTGTTCCTTTTAATGTTCCTATGTTTCGCCCTCGTCCAGTTGTGGCGTTCGTAAGCCCCATTTATTTTAATCTCCCTCTCCCTCCCTCTTCTTTTCATATTGTATATTTAATCATTTATATATTTATATTTTCTTTTCCTTTCAATCTTTTGGTTTTACTAAGATCCTCTTCGTCTCCATCTGCCTGTTAACTTGACGTCACCCATTGTGATTCTCTCTCTCTCCACTTCCCTCTCTCTATCCTCCGTTTCTCGTTCTCCGTCCCCTGGCCTTGGTGCACAGTTCCATTGTAGATAGGCACGCCGCACAGCAGAGCCTGCCCAGTCTGCCCAATGTGCGCGTGTGATGGTGGTCAGTATGGAAGCGGGATTAGGCTCACACCGTCATCATAGTTCACAACCTATGACAACACTCCAGAGCTCAATACGCAGATAAATGTACCAAGGCGAGAGAAGCGTGTATTTTGGCATGGATTGTTGAACCAATATTGCTGAATTAAGACGACGGCACAAGTTGAAAATGCTCTTAGGACAAGCTGGAAGCAGCAGAGACAGCGGAATTACTTAATCGGCAGAAATTCGTAATTTCCGGATTTTGAAGATTGTCTGAATACATTTTGCACGAAGCACACTTTGTTGTGTGTTCTCAACATAGACTCAAACGAAATTCCTTTTCATGACACGGAATATGGCCGCCAAAAGTTTTTGTTTCGCCGTTCTTGATAAATCAGTACTAGAGTTGCTGCCAACGCCTGCCGCCAAACTGCCCAGACATGCCCTCCTGTCACACACGTCACACACACGCCTGACATGACCGCCTGTCACACACACACGCCTGACATGTCGGTATGTCACACACACACGCCTGACATGTCGGTATGTCACACACACACACACGCCTGACATGCCGGTCCTGTCACACACACACGCCTGACATGCACGACTCACCGAGACACCTCGCCATCGTGCCTGGACCGCGCTATTTATGGACATGGTCGTGAGAGCGAATATCTACTGAGAATGCAGAGTGAATGAGACGGTAATTATCTGAAAGAGAACGGACAATGCTTGTATCCAATGCGTACGACGTATGCAACTTCTATCCCGCCCCGCCGATCTTAGCATTATAAGGAAGTAAATACCATCTCATTATTTGCATCGTTCTGCTTATTTTCCTGATCATCAGGATGCAAAGAGTATATATTACGCTCCCTTGTGCATGCAAATGCACATTGCACAGGCATGTATACATGAAATGATCTAGGCTATTGACAAATCACCTTCCTTGATTGTCTAGCTTGTTTGCTTCGTTTTAGCCTTGTTACAGATATGATAACAAATTTCGTTATGTTTTGTTTCCTGGAAATTACGGGAGGTACTGCTTCGGTCACGTCCACAACATATCATTCCGTACAGCGATATTTACTTAGCTTTTGGATTGTGCTTTTGGTTAGCTTTGTGTTTGTGTATAAGGAGCTTTGACATTTCAATTAGTTGGATACGACTGTCAGGATTGCTAACGTCTGTGTGCTTGTTTGTGTATGCGTGCGCGTGTGCGTGCTGCGTGCTGCGTGCGTGAACAGTATGTACACGTGTACTATCCATTGACAATTTCCTTCATTTCCAGGGCGAGAAGGGAGACAGAGGACAACTGGTGAGTTGAACCGCAAAACAGTCAGCTGACATCTCATGCATCACGCCCAACAATGTCGATGTGGTACTGGCGTATATGCATGTACACATGCAGAACTTATAGCGATTCATTTAATTCGCGCTGATTTTATTTACAAGCGTACAACGTAATGTGACAAAATCCATTTTTAATTTATCAAATCATCTGTACTTGGAGCATGTGGATGAACGCAAATGAAGAGAACATGATAATGAGAGTAAATAAGTTGTGCATCTCTAGCGGGTAAAGTTACATGGGACAAATGACGTCATTCAAGCCTGCTCACGTCACTATGCACGTACACAGCGTCACGAGGTACACTCGAGGTCTCAGTTCTCACTATGCACACTGATGACGTGATATTCAGCTAACCTTGTATGTGTGTCTGCTGCAGGGTCCTTACTGATGACGTCATATTCATCTTACCGTTGTATGTGTGTCTGCTGCAGGGTCCTCACTGATGACGTCATACTCAGCTAACCGTTGTGTGTGTGTCTGCTGCAGGGTCCTCACTGATGACGTCATATTCAGCTAACCGTTGTGTGTGTGTCTGCTGCAGGGTCCTCACTGATGACATCATATCCAGCTAACCGTTGTATGTGTTTCTGCTGCAGGGTCCTTACTGATGACGTCACATTCAGCTAACCTTTGTATGTGTGTCTGCTGCAGGGTCCTCTGGGGCGGCGTGGTAGGAAGGGAGACCCCGGCTCCAAGGGAGAGCAGGGTGTTCCAGGACTGGACGCACCCTGTCCTGTGGGCAGTGACGGCCTCCCCCTGCCCGGCTGTGGCTGGCGGCCACCCGCGCATCAGGTCAGTCGCAGGCACAGACACAGGCACGAGCACGGGATCGGGCACAGACACGGACACGGACACAGGCACTGGCACGGATACAGGCACTGGCACGGATACAGGCACTGGCACGGAGACAGGCACTGACACTGGTACTGGAATAGGCACGGGAACAGGCACGGGAACAGGCACTGGCACAGGGCACGGGAACACATACAGGCACTGGCACAGGCACTGGCACAGGCACAGGCACTGGCACGGGCACGGACACAGGCACTGGCACAGGCACTGAAACAGACACAACAGACGCGGATCCAGGGGCGCTATCCCCCACCCACCCTGAGTCGGGTCGGGCTGGTCCGGAGGGCGCAACTTTTTGTATGTCGCTCCCCCTGACCGAAATCCTGGATCCGCGCCTTGGCAAAGGCACTTCCACCTGCAGGCACAGGCACGGGCACTGGTGCAAAGACAGACAAAGACACAGTTAGTCATCACACTTCTTACGCTGATGTATTTACGCAAGCCACTCTCTTGCCATTGTTTCTGTATGCTTCTCTTAGAGTGTTGATCGTTGCAATTTGCATCGAACAGAGCTGTCTTGGCCAACAGACTGCCGCTTTTTAGGAAACGGTGTTTCAGACTGACGTTTCTGCCGTCTCTTAGAGTGATACCTCTGCTGTGTTTTAGTGTCATTTCTGTCGAGTTCAGAGGTGAGGCCTTTGCCGTATTTTCATAAGAGCGAAGTCTGTTTCGTGTTTTACAATGACGCGTCTTTTCTGGTTCCAGAATGACGCCTCAGTCGTGCTCTGAGCCGACTGATCGGCTGCCAAATTGTTGCCAAATGGACAGGTGGCGCCGCCTCTGGCAGGTTTATGAAAGTCAAGTTACTGTGTCGGCCACTGGGCGGCGCTGCCTCCGCCAGCCAGAGCGGGACTGTGCCGCGCGCGAGTGTGTGTCTGTGTGTGTCGCGTCGAGCGCCGCCTCGCTGCTCGGGCGAGGCAGGGCAGCTCGACTGAGGCACAACGACTCGACCGAGACCGAGCGAGACAGTCAGCAGCAGCGGCAGCAGCAGCGGACTGTGCGGTGATGATAGGTGGCGCCACACTCGCCGCCGTCGCTGCGGCTCGGTGAGCTACAAGTGCAGTGTAGTGCGACTCACCGCCCCGCTTAGTGCGACTCACCGCCCCGCCGTCTCGCCGGCGAACTGTGTTGTGCCAAGGCGTGTACCGCGCTGTGCCAAGGTACTCAGTCGCTTCAGCGGTACATCGTACGCGGTACGCAGGCGTTCTCGGTACCTCGGTACCAAGCGGGCGCAGCGACTATGTGACGACCTATCAGGCGCGTGTTTATAGAACTGCATATAACCGCAGGCCAAATGTGTGTATGTGTGTGTTCACGCGTGCGTGTGTGTATACAAGTGTCCGTACGCGCATGCGTGTATTGGTATGCATGCGTGCGTACGTGAGTGCGTGCGTGCGTTTCTGCGTTTGTTTTGTGAGCGTGTATGCATGCGTGCTCGTGTAGTGTTCATTCGTTAAGTCGTTACTGAGATCGCATGCGCGGAAGAAGGCTATTTATATGGTGACGCGTTAGTTTTGCCCGTCTGTAGAGGTGGACAAAACAACAGCAAAGTACTTCTCGCTGGCAAACTGAAAACGTGCAGTCTCGGTCACAAACTATCAAACTAGGGCAATCTTTAACCAGTAGATGGTACTGGAAATAATGCACGAAATGTTGAATCGGACAATTTCGCGCATTCTATGTCTTGGTATGGCTCCACATGTTTCGTAACCCAATGGCAGCGAAACTGCATGGCTACCGTAATCATGATCGCTACAATCGTTCAGAAGTTCAAACGTTACAAGCTGTCTAGCAAGACAATTTGCAAGAAAATAGTTACCGTTTTTACCATGGATTTCGCAGTGCAATTACATACTCACCCATGTTACATGGCGCATTTT
Source organism: Semibalanus balanoides (assembly GCA_014673585.1). Classification (NCBI taxonomy): domain Eukaryota; kingdom Metazoa; phylum Arthropoda; class Thecostraca; order Balanomorpha; family Balanidae; genus Semibalanus; species Semibalanus balanoides. Next base: position 35,775 of record VOPJ01002212.1, read on the forward strand.
TGTTGTTGTTGTTGTTTTGGTCACCTCTGACGTCAGAGCCGGGTAAAGAGAAGTGACGTCGTTCACCGACATGCGTTTACATTGTAACTGGACTGGCTGCTAACTTACCCTTGTTGAGGATTAGTCTCCTAAACTGGCCCCCCGTGGAGGGTTAGTCTCCTGAGCTGGCACCCCCGATGAGGGTTAGTCTCCTGAGCTGGCCCCTCGTGGATGGTAAGTCTCCTAGACTGGCCCCCTGTCGAGGGTTAGTCTCCTAGACTGGCCCCCTGCGGAGGTTTAGTCTCCTGAGCTGGCCCCCCGTGGAGGGTTAGTCTCCTAAACTGGCCCCCCGTGGAGGGTTAGTCGTCTCCTGAGCTGGCCCACCGTGGAGGGTTAGTGTCCTAGGTTGGCCTTCGTAGAGGGTTAGTCTCATAGACTGATCCCCCGTGGAGGGTTAGTCTCCTAGGCTGGCCCCTCGTGGATGGTAATTCTCCTAGGTTGGCCCTTCGTGGAGGGTTAGTTTTCTAGGCTGACTCGGTGTGAGGGTTGATCTGTCAATTATAACCATGTATGAATTCACTGTCGTCAATACATCTGAAATGCAGCTAATTGTTGGTTTGTAATGACTAATGAACCTGTCATGCGACAGATTATAGTGTAGAACAATGTGTCAAAGCTGATAGTTTTATACTTCATATGAAAACAATTAACCCGCGCACTGCAGGGGGGTTAATTTCCGCCCCCTTCAGGTTTTTCAGGAGTAGCGCAAAAATGGCGGCGCGCAGCGCCGCCAAATTTTGTACACCTGTTTGGGCATCAATTAACACACACTTTGTAAAAGTTTTGACTTGCATATCCTCAGGTCCAGGTCACAACGTCCATGTAAGTGACCTCACTTTCAAAATGTTTGCATTCGGCCAAAGCCACAATCTTTTATCGAAAAGTTTTGAAACTTGCAGGATTTCATAAGAATACAGTACCTACAATTCGTTTATCTCGATTTTTTCGTAATCGGTGACCAAAGGTCAGGTCAATTTCCTGACCTACATTATAAGTGAACGGGAAAATAAACAAATGCTTCCTAAACATAAAATATGCATTGGATAAAGCTGAATATTCCAGAATCATGTTATTTTAGCTCATTCTGAATGTCCAAGGGGCAATTGCTGCTCAGTGATCTCTACAAGGTCATCTGAGGTCATCAGCAATATTTTGCTAATAACTCTTGATAGAAAAGACATAGGACGATTAGTTGACACATGTGTTGTCGCTCGTCTGGCCGGTTGCCCATATGCAAAAAGACCTACCTGGGTCACCAATGACCTTGACCTGAGGTCAAATTTTGAAGTTGACCTTACCAGTCAAGATATATTTTCAAAGCGCATCAATGGAAACAAACACGATGGCGTCCAAATGTTTTCCCTATCTTCTTAGGTGACATCTATTCACGAAAACGCTTTGCTAAAAACACGTATTTTTTGACCATCATGACGCTCTGGAAGCCTAAACTATTGATCTGAAGCTCAAATTTTGAGGACCTGGGTAGCGATGGAAATATTCAATAGCTATCGTTGCTTCTCTAATTGTTTGCTTAGCTATCATAGTTCGAGATAATCGGGGGTTTCTAGAAAAGAGTCCTTAAAGAGTCCTAAAACGGAAAATCTGACCTTTGTGACCACTGGTGACCCCTCAATTGTGACCTGATCCAAGAAAAGACTGAAATACTTCGATAGAGCTTGCCTAGAGTATCCAATGCCGTTTTCCGCTTGTCGCTACGTTGCGTAGTTTTTGGAGATCCACGGGGGCGGAAAACAACCCCCTGCAGTTCGTGTTCGGCGCGAACCCCATGCAGTGCGCGGGTTAAATGGAATATGATAACCTCATGTTAATTACAAGAATCGGTTTCATCAATATATTTAATAATATGAGGCTATGGTTTGTATTTTTTCTATTTTAATTAAAAGAGATAAAATGGCAAACATTTTATTTAATATTTCGCCGTTGCGGCATCTTCAGCAAAAATATACACTTTAAATACAAAACACAAAAATCAGCGAAACACAGTCAAAAATCATAAACACATGATATGTCTATTTATCATGATGTCATAAGCACATGATATGTTAATTTATACCTTTTAAATAGTATGAAGTTACTGGTTATTATTATGCTCCATTTAATAATTATGATCAACCTCAATCGGAGTTTCAATCATCTCAGATTCATACGAAAACGGTAAAACAAAATGAAAATGACATTTCAACCGTGTTTCATTACATTGCCTCTTCCTTATTTCAACATTCCAACACGGGGACATTGGAAGCAGTATTACGTTTTAGAGGAAAACCGTAGTTGCCGCACTCGGTGTTAGTTAGCATCGTGAGCGGGATGACCCCTCGTGACGTCACCAGTTTGGTCCCACACTCGGCACTCGGCTCAGCGCACATTTGATCAATGCCTCGTGTGTTTCTAAGGGTGTAGTCCCTGTCCCCGATGCTTCAGGCGGCAACTAAATCCTTCCGATTCAGAGTTCTGACGTCACATCACGTTATCATCTACAGATTCAGAGTCAGGCGGCAACTAAATCCTTCCGATTCAGAGTTCTGACGTCACATCACGTTATCATCTACAGATTCAGAGTATTGACGTCACATCACGTCAGCATATACAGATTCAGAGAATTGACGAGTATTGACGTCACATCACGTCAGCATCTACATATTTAGAGTATTGACGTCACATCACGTCAGCATCTACAGATTCAGAGTATTTACGTCACATCACGTCAGCCATCTACAGATTCAGAGTATTGACGTCACATCACGTCATCATCTACAGATTCAGAGTATTGACGTCACATCACGTCATCATCTACATATTCAGAGTTCTGACGTCACATCATCGGTCATCATCTACGATTCAGCGTATTGAACGTCACATCACGTCATCATCTACAGATTCCAGAAGTTCTGACGTCAACATCACTACACAGCGTGATGACCCACCTCAGAGCGATGACTGTCCCTATAACGTACAGTGTCCTACATGGTGAGCTCAGTGCTGCTTTGAAGACAGCTTTGCCCAAATTAAAACTACCGTCTGCGCCGGTTGCCGGGGACAGCAATGCCAACGGCAGAGCTGAAAAACAGAGGTGAACGCACGAACGGCCGTACGCGACAGAAAAATTGTGATTTTGGGTAAAATGCGAGAGATTCTGCAATAGTTCATTTTTCAGAAGCCATACCTAACATCTTCCGAACAAAAGTTTTCTAGCTAAGACTGTGCAACCTGCATTTCACGGTATTTCAATGCGCTATGATTCTGCAGAAAGTAGTGGCGAATTGTGTGAAGAAAACACAGCCAACGCGCACACGAAATACATTGGCAGGACAATAGACCGTTCGCGGTTCGTTCGCTGTCGCACTGTCGCATGCGACAGAATATTTGTCAAACCTTGATTTCTGTCAAACCTTGACAAATAGTGATCTGGATGTGGTTAAATGCGACAGCTCCGCCTTTGGCAAATTTCGTTTGCGACAGCTTCAGCGATTTGTTCACCGATGACGCTAACAGTAAACTCAGCAGCAGTGGCAGTGTCGGCTAGTACTCCAAAGAGACCACCTTCCTTCTGCCAGTTTCAAGCTGCTTTGACCGACTGTCTATCCATCATTTGTGTCTTAGTCGCTATATCATGCCTCATTAGGTGAATATGTTGTATTACTTTGCGATCGTACTGATGATGATGATGATGATTGGGGTTTTAGGGCAGACCGACAACGAAGGTCACATGCCGCCCATTGATCGTGCTGGATATTGGGCCAATCCTGTCTACATGAATAGGCATACATGTGAAGGTAAGTTATAGACACTGCACCTCCACAGGAACCCAACCCTCGCCCGGGTAGGAGGGTGGATGCCACCCCCTCGGTTTTTCCCAAATAATTCACGTAGTTTGTAACCGATCACGATGAGGCTTTCAGTAACTTTTGAACAATTCGACACATACTCGAAAAATTTCGAACTTTCAACTTTCATGACCCGTGACCTTATGGCCTGTTTCTCAAGGTCATGTCAGGCGAAACTGGCTTCCCGTAGTATCAATCCTTGTCACATGTGCAGTTTCCGAGTGTTTGACGACTGACGTTCAGGAGCAAATGCAAAGGTGCTTCCAGGCGACAGGCGTTTCTTCTGCTGAGATTGTGACCTCGACTGACCTTCTCTGAGGTCAACCGAGGTCACTGACTTCTGATGACCTCCGATGAGTTTTGGCTTCTGGCCGCTTTTAGGATAGCCTTTAACGCTGATTTCACATATTTGAGCCATTTTACATTATCATATGTTGCACTGGGGTCATGCGCTTACAAATGTCAACCGAGGTCACTGACCTCAGATACCTGATATGACTTTTTTGGAATTTGGGCATTTTTAGGTCATTTTTGACGCTGATTTCAAATTTGGCATGCATTTAGCATACTAAGATGTTCCTTCAGGTGCATTCTATGTCAGATCGCACAATAAAAACCCGACCGCCTCCAATTTTGAAAAAAACAACGTATACATGTAGTGTCAAGTGAAAGAAACATGCACACTAACTATTAGGTCCGGGTGACCTCTAAGATCAGATATAGAGGTCATCAAATTTCACGATTTTTTGCGTACATGGTATCAATCAAACGCTTATATCTTCTGTGTTAATAAAGTAAGCGGAATCAAACTTTAATCGAATATTCCACAGGGTTTCACCATTCGGAACAAATCCAAACAAATGACATGACCTCAATATGACCTTTGATCTTACAAGGTCAAAGTAGAAAAATGTATATATTTTGATGTTTGCCTCCTCGTGAAGAAGCCACACTTGGTACAAGGAATAACATCGACATCCTCTAAGAATGTGCAGAAAAAAGGGCGGAGACTCTTCAACTTTTTAGATACCGACCTTTGAGTATGGCAAGTGAGTGAGACAGATAAATGCCCTGAGCCTATTTCCATGTTGCTTGCGATAAAGTTTGTTTTCTGGCCCGATTGATGTGAAATTTAGTGGGTAGCTTCCATTTGATGTGTGCATTCGGTTTCTCAGTTGTCAGATCAATCTGACCTCCCATCTCCTCACATGACCTCAAATGACCTTGCAATCGTGTATGACCCACAAATACCTTTTACAATGCCAGGAACCACTCTTAATCACTTTACGTTATTGCGATTCATTTTCACCCTCCCAATTTCAAGGTTATGTCGCCCCTTCTCCCACCACCACCAACAACCCTGTGCGTAACGCTATTGATGAACAGCCCCTTAATGCCAGCAATGCTGATCGCCGGCATTCTTTGTGTAACCATTCTCACAGGCCCGCTTGGTGTAATGTGATTTTAAAGGCGGTATATAGACACTGAATTACTTTTCAATTTATAAATAGAGTATGGTCGTCGCGCGATCGCAAAGTATTAACAACAGCGCGTGTTGTGGGGAGACTATGCGATGAGAGAAGCCCACTGACGTCACAATAATTAACAAAGAATGTAAAAGAAACTCATACAATGGCAGCACAGCGTATTCATGTGGAATCTGCACATGTTTCGTTACACGCACTTCCCGACCAGTTTCGCTGTTAGAAAACCATTTCACTATCATCATATGCCATTCCGCCAAGACGGACACACACTGTGTACATTTCGTGTTCCCAGCACAGTGCGAACGGCCGCGAATCTCCCTTTCAGCATTTCACCTTTTTAATTCACTCAGGCTTTGGAAAATAATCCACATGCGTGCAGGAGGCATGATTTTGTAGAAGCTGAAAAACTGTTGCGGGGTTTCGATCAGCGTTCCTTGAAGACTAGCCCTTTGGAATGACATTTGTAATGTTCCACCAATACCATCACATTTACTCTTTCCATGGGTATTATCAAAAAACGTCACTCGGCCTTCACTCCAAAATCGGCATTATGCTCTGTTAAATTCAGAAAGTTTTTGCATTTTTTATACTGAGAAAGGCTGTTCATAAATAACGTTACGCATAGGGTTGGTAGTGGTAGTGGGGGAGGGGGCAACATAACATTAAAATTGGAAGGGTGAAAAATAATCGCAATAACGTAAAAAGATTTAAGAGCGGTTCCTAGCATTAGTAAAACGTATTTGTAGGTCATACACTATTACAAGGTCATGTGAGGTCATGCAAAGTCAGATCGATCTGAAAACTCGGAAACCGAATGCAAGCATCAAATAAAAGCTATCCACTAAAATTTCACGTCAGTCGGGGCAGAAAAACTCGCATTATCGCCAGCAACATAGAAATAGCCTCGGGGCATTTGTCTGTCTCACTCCCTTGCCTTACTCAAAGGGTGGTATCTCAAAAAGTTGAAAAGTCTCCGCCCCTTTTTTCTGCACATTATTAGAGCATGTCAAGGTCATTCCTTGTACCAAGTTTGGCCTTTTTTGCGAGGAGGCAAACATAAAAAATACATTTTACGACTTTGAACTTGTAAGGTCAAAGGTCATATTGAGTTCACGTATTCTTTTTTGATTTTTTTTTTTCCGAATGGTGAAACCCTTAACTCGTGCACCGACTCGCGAGCCTCTGAGCCAACTTCGAACCGACGGGGGCCGGATAACCGCCCCCCCCAGAGATCTTGAAAACTACGCAACGTAGCGAGAAACGGAAAACGCCGTGAGGTAGGCGGCGACGAGTACTAGAGAAACTACACAGACTATTTTTTGATCAGGTCTTTATTTAAATCGCCAGAGGTCAAAACAGGTCAAATTTTCCCATATTTCGAGCAAATTGAGCATTGCTTCACATAATCCACGGGCTAGCTCAGTGTAACATAGCCAATTCAGGACGATCGAAAAAAAGCATGAATGCACTTAAAACCGCGTTTTATGTGCTTCTAACGTGTCAGCGTGTCCGTTGTGATAGGGTAAGTAGTAAGCTCAGAGGTCAGCAAAGGTAAAATACTAATAATTTTAATGAAAAAGTTTTTGCTAATAACTTTTTGCACAGATAGGGCGATTTGCACGATAAGTGTTTCATTCTCAAATCACGGCAGGCATCGAATCCATATATGGTACTGATGCTACCTAGGTTCAAACTAAAAATATGAAGCTGACTGCAGGTTCATGTAAGGTCAGTCATAATTATTATGTCAATTGATGATGGTTGACAAGGAAACAGATGTATTGGTGAAATACGCACTCCTACCACTCAGCCTAGAAGAATGAAAGTTATTGTAGCAAAAACCATATGACCTGGGGGGCGCATTAGATTTGACTTGGGAGACAACGGAAGAAAAAATATCACAATGCATTCTGTCTGCTTAGCTTCAAAATAGTGATAAAGGATGATCTGATCAAATTTAGCCAGTTTTGTTTGATTGGTGTTTCTTCCGCATAGCTTATAACGGGAGTTAACAAATTGGCATGTACTACAGGTCCCGATATAAAAAAATCCGGAGGCATAAAAAACCTGTCGGTATATGTGAGGCCTATCGACACGGACGGAATATTGTTGAGGTGTATGAGCAAAGGGATGACTGTGAGTTTCCAAAATGTTTGGTTCGCACTCGTGGCTTTGGGCAAAAGTGAAACTACAAAAAACGTGACATGCGGTCAGATCAATTTATTGTGACACATGAAACGTGAACAGTAAAAATTTAGGAAGTAAAAAATCATTAAGTGTGGTATTAGATGCGCAAACAAGCTTGTTGCGAAATTTGGCGGGGCTATTTGGCTAAATATTATAATTATATATATATAATATACTTAATATAATAATATATAAATATTTGTCTGAAATTGCTGTATTGACGATCCATAATCATTTCATGCATATATTGCTGTAGCTCAAAGGGGGAGTTGGAGGCGCAGTTTCTGGGTGGGACAGCTAGAACCTGCTGGCGACTCACGCTGGATGTGCTCGAGGTCATTCGGTCAACTTTTATATAGTTACATTCATATAATGTTATAATCTGCGTCTCTTGTCAAATTTCAGGTTCGATCGCACTTTACATATGCTTACAAAGGTGAAAAGAGTAAACCAATGCTAGATTCGAAAAATTCAGATATTTTGGTTCCGGGCACTGCAGTTTGAAAGGAAAATATAAACCTTCACATTTGTCATTTCGGCAGGCTACGGGGAGAAAGGCCCCACTGTGGGGTGGTCAGGCTTCAGCTTAGCTGCTACCCTTACATGAATGTACCTACCCGTTTCTCAGACAAAATTGCAATCCATCCCAAATATCGCATTAGCTTCACAAAGATGCATTAAACCACAATGGCGGCCAAAAAGGTGGGCCACAGGGGCCATGACCTCTCTCTTACTTTGAAGGTAGCGCCATATTTGATTCCCCTCAAGGAATCGTCTAACATGTTAACTGGGGGACCCTTAAGTCACAGCTCCAGCTCCCTGCAGTCGAGCTGAAATTTGGCCACTGGGGAGAGGGGCGCAGTGCGACCGGCGCCAGCATTCCTCAATGCACGACTGACGCTTTTGTTGTCTTGAGTCAGAGTGGCAACAGTGGCAGTCATTACATACATTTTTTGGCATTTGTTCAAACTTGTTTTGTATTGTTTGGCGACAGATGGTGTTTTTTTCTTCTTCAAATGCATATTATAACTACCGTTTCCTTATCCCCCGAGTACGTAGTGTGGTGGCTTGTCAGAGTAAAGCAGTACAGCCTATCTTCACCCGCCACCGACGGGGGGAGAGGGGGAGGGGCGGATATCCCCCCACAGGTTTTCAGGACTAGCGGAAAAATAGTTATTTGGGCATCAATTAGGCACACTTTATGAATTTTTTGACTTCCTAACTTTCAAGGTCACGTTGTCAGGTCACATTAAATGACCTGACCTCATGTCACGTTTTTGTAAGTTTGACTTATTGCCGAAGTCACAGTCGTGAACCAAACAGTTTGAAACTCACAGTGTGTGACAAAGCCTTGGGTATCTACAGTTCGTATATCTTGTATTTTTTTATATCGGTGAACTGAAGTCATGTCAATTTTTGTGACTCCCATTTTTAGGCTATGGGAGAAAATGAATGCGGGCAACATCGAACAAACTGGCTAAATGTAGTCGTTTGTATCACTTATCACTATTTTGAAGCTAAGCAAAAGACATGCCATGCTTGTGTTTTGCTTCGTGACGCCCCAAGAACAATCGCAATGTGCCCAGGTCATATGTTTTTGTTTACAATTACTCAATCTTTAGGCGAGTTTAGAGTGCTGTGGTTTTTCACCATTCTGTTTCTCTTGTCGACCTCCATCGATCGACATAAAATTTGACTTGACCTTGACATGACCTCAGGTAAGATCAGATCAAAATTTGGAGTTTGACCTGGCTAGATCATACGATATATAATTCGATGCGCCGTGATGTGAGAAACACGATGGTGGCAAAATCGTTTCCACATCTGTTATACTTAAAAAGTTATTAGCAAAACACGTTTTCAGCAAAAAAAAGACATTTTGACCTTTGCTGACCTCTAGAGCCTTAACTATTGACCCTATCACAAATCTGAAGACACGCTGGGGAAATAGTTTTTCAAGCGCATTGCAGTGCTTTTTTCGGATCGCTCCTAGCTACGTCAGTTACTGAGCTAGCCCGGATTATGTGAAGTAATGCTCAATTTACTCGAAATATGGGAAAATTTGACCTGTTTTGACCTCTGACGATTTCAATAAAGACCTGATCAAAACATAGTCTTGAAGTTTCTCTAGTACCTACTTGTCACGGCCTACCTCACGCCGTTCCGCTTCTCGCTACGTTGCGTAGTTTTCGAGATCTCTGGGGGGGGCGGTTATCCGCCCCCCGTCGGTTCAAAGTTGGCTCAGACCCCCGTCGGTGCGCGGGCCCTATTACTGTCAGGGGGGGGGGGGGCGAATCGGCCGCACCATTGAGGTTTTTCGTGTGAGTTCATTCATAACTCAACTCACAATCTTCAAACTTGCTGAATTTTCTAATATTTCATTGCGCATAAGAATGGTGAAACCTTGGTTTTTCACAATTAATCATTAGGAGGGGTCAAGAAGATTGTAAATGGGGTCGTGATAGGCGTCTTTGAACAAATCTGTGCATGGTTTAAGCATCGTGGAAAGTTGTGTGAAGGGTTTGTTTAGATACAACAGGTCGGTAGAGATTGACTGTTTTGAGATGGCATCTCGAATTTCAAAATTTTGAATTTTTTAATATGCCGAAATGTTTTTTTTCTTTTTCACAAATGATATAAGTTTTTTATATTCATGATTGTTGCAAAACAGGGAATAAATGTAAGAGAAACATGCCAATTTAATATGTTTTGAAAAAATTAAGGGTGATATCTAAATATTTTGATGACGAGCTGATTGTCTGATGTCAGGTCAAATCAGCCAACATTAAGTTGGGTACTGCTGGGCAACTTTGGGGCTAACATGAGCGATCAGCCCGGTTTTGCCCAGCTTACGAGTTTCTCTTATTGGGTCCAACTCAGTTTTCGCTAGGCAAGGCTACCAGCTTGGGCGAGCTCCGGTTGGAGCCCAACAATTATTATCGGGCTGAATATTGGGCATGCCCCCCGGAAACCGAATTTCCATCACTTGATGGTGATGCAGTTCACGATGACGTTTATTGGTGTTTAAAAGCTGAGGTGACTGCTCAGTTGTTAATTAAACATGAATAAATAAATAAGTAAATAAATAAAAATAAAATACAAAAATTCAGCTCGGGCCTTGCTCGGGCTGCCTGATCAGGCAGCCCAGGCTGAAACTTGGGTCCTGCCTGGCGTATGTGTTTCATACGCCAGGCAGGACCCAACTTACAGCATGGGCTAACCCAACATATTGGTCGGGCAAATCCGAGTGCTGCCCAATTGGGCCCCAATCAGAATTGCTGGCAGGAATGCTAACCTTACAATATAAATATATGGTGAAAAATGAAAAACAAGGCTTTAACATATTGTATCAATTCAATTATTTCAGTATCATGTAATCTTAGGCCCTTATTGATGAAAAGGATTTTTTTCAGTGACCTTTTGAAAGGTCATTCAAGGTCACGAACGCTTTTTTATCAATAACTCGCGATAGAAACACCATAGAGACACGCAAATGGTCTCAAAACGTTTGTCTCGTCAATGCACATCTTTTGATATGTATTTTGACTGAGTAATGTCACCTTGACCATGACCCGCGGTCAAATTTTAATTTGACAATATTGATATGATTCGAACCGCAATGACGAGAGACACATGATGGTATCAACATAAGTGCTCTATATGTTTTAGATAAAAAGTTATAAACGAACAAACGTTTGCTAAAAAACATTTTTTTTTAACATTTGTTAACCTCCAGCCCAAACCATTGACCTGAGGTCATTTCTGATGGCACAAAGGCGAAAGACAATTCAAACAGCTTTACGTTGCTTTTTTCGGATTCCTCCTAGCTGCCATAGTTTCCGAGATAATGGCAAGGTTTCCTGAAAAAAACATAGTTTTGACACATATTGCTTTTGATGAGTCATTTGACCTGAAGATAGTGACCAAGTTCACAAAACTTATCTTAAAATCAGACTTCTTGTGACCCTAAAAATACAAAGTTCATCTTTTCTAGCTCCTAAGTGGCCGCGAGAATCTGAAGGGGGCCGAATAAGCCCCGACAGATTCGTATACTTTTAATCTCTCAAGATGGGTTTATATCAATAGGGTCTAAAGCAGGCCTGACCCGTATAAGCAGGCCTGCGACGCTAAAGCGCACGGGTGCGACGTAAAAACATCATTTCTGCGTCTATAAACCCGCGAGTTACTAGGGGGAGGGGCTATTTATAGAGTGTCCTATGATTGGGAATTTTGGGTGGAAATTACACCCTACTCGATACATATTTTGTCACTCTTTTTACGAATTTATTATTGTGATTTCCACTCTTGCAATGGATGAATGGAACGCGCTGTTATGAATTATGAATGTAATGATCCATGCGAAGCCTGTGGGGGGCAACACAGGTACAAATTTTGGCTAGGTTAACTAATGCAAATTCTGGGAGCGGGTGATTGGTTATTGTTAAGCCTAGAAGAAACGGTATATTTTGTTGTTGAAATTTTCACTCTCTATGCTATTTTAACAATAATTTTCCACTCCGCACCCCAGCTCCAAACCAATGCTAGGACCCTGATTTATAGCCACCCTCCCGTTATTCTGCAATATCTCCTAAACCAACATAGGTATCGTCACCAAACTTTCAGTATCTTGTCCCAGAACAATTTGACACATTCTGCTCGATGAAAAAAGATGAGGCTATGATAGGTCAACCGGAAATGACGTCAGAAAGACGTCATGTTCTGCGTTTGTTATTGAAAAATGGGGGGTTTACGGGAAACGCTGTCAAAGGTACAGTTTTAAAAGATAAACTCAATTGTCATACACCAAACGACAGGTAATAAGTTATGCTATAAAACTGCTATCCTTGATTTTTTATTTTTTATTCCAAATTTCGAGAAATCCAGACATTTTTGGGTTTCGTAAAATTTCAAAAAAGTTCGAATTTGCAAAAAACGGAATATATGTAATTGAGATGATCCCAATGAATTAATGAATGTGTGTAGCAAGTTTGAAGTCAATATCTTCACAAATGACACAACTGATGATGATGATGATGACACAAATGAGTTACAACCTTTCAAAGACAAAACTAGACCACCTTTACTGTATAACAATAAGCAAAAATTGCATTTTTTTCTTCACTTAGTATGGAACAAAAACATTTTCTAAGGCCATTTATCGCGTTGTAATTGATAGAAGAACCCATTAACATGTGTTACAACTCCTAACGACCGTAATCTTCAATTTGACCTCGTGACCTCGGATGACCTTAACCCCTCCCAAGGTCCAAACTAGCTTAGAATTGTAATAAGAAGCGTCATATGTACAGTCGGTCTATTATGTATCTTCCCTATTTCAGTTTCTAAGACTCATCTAATTTCATTTCTGTGTACATGAAGGTCTGATTTAAGGAAACAAGTGGTACCTACCCAGGTAGGTATCATATGTTTTCTTGTATCAGTCCTTGATGTACACAGAAGAGAAATTAGATGAGTTTTAGAAACTGAAAATGGGAAGATACATAATAGACCGACTGTACGAATCATACCGATTTAACAGCTTATTTTGCGTTTAATATCACATTTTTGCGCGATGATGCCGACCACTGGACTTTGATGGCACGGTCAAACATTTTTTTATTTGACGTGACCTGTGACGTCATCGGTGACCCTTAGGATGATAATAGTAGGTTTCCCTTGATGAATTTGTATATGGCTATCGAAAGCCGTTCGACTTTTTCGGATCGGTCTAGTAGTTTCGGAGATCAGAGGGGGCTATAAATACCCCAGTAAGTCGCGTTACAGAATATACCCAAGCTTTAACGCGGCGGGTAGATACTAACAAACTACGTATCTATAATGCATGCATATTTTTCTTTGAAAGGCAAAAATAATCAGAGTGATGGAGCTTGCGAAACCGACATTGACCGGAGGGGAATACAAATATTGACCACCTGATGAACTTTCACGATAACTCAAAACCTAGTAATGCTATCAACGCGAAACTTTGGACACGTTCATACACATCAATTCGATATATTCTATGCAAAAATAAAGCGATTGTGTGAATTGATTTGTGAGATATAGAAAGTGTGGTGACGTAACTATAAGAAATGCAAAAACATATAAAAAACGGCAACGCCACCGCCACCGCATATAAATGCGTTGGCACCGGCATCAAGCACGGCCACATGTGGAAGCACCCACCCACCTAACCCCCGACCTTGCGTTCAGCCCGACATGAGACCTGCAACCCTGAGCTTAGACACACCTTCATACCCTTCGGGCCTGAATTTGGGCCTGGCACCGGCTGCGTGGTACTGAAATTTGCATCTTTAGTCATTACACATGAGCTTGACAATTTTTACTTTGTTTGCATTTTTCCGAAAAAAATAAGTCTTAAATTTTGGGGGTACAGACAAAGCATCAACATTGAAATGGTAATTGATTTTACGGCAAGCTTACGTAAGTGGCTTTTATTAAAAATATGTAATAAAAGCCTCTTAATAAAAAAACAGGTATTGAAAAGTGAATTGAGCCAGCCAGTTTAAACCATGGTTTACACCGGTTTAAACCAGGATCTGGCTTAAATTTGCCAACCCTGGTATTTGCTCTATTAATCGTCACGACCTACCTAACGCCGTTTATCGCTTCTCGCTACGTTGCGCAGTTTTCTATATCACTGGAGGGGCGCAGTTATCAGCCCCCCGTCGGATCTAAGTTGGCTCAGACCCCCGTCGGCGCAGGAGTTAATGCGTTTGTCACGAAACCCACATTAAAAAGTAATTGTCAATTAAATACGCATTTATATAAACTAATTACATACACAACAATTTTAGGCGAACACAGCTCAAAAACAACATATAGCCATATTCGTCCACAAATAAAAATGAATCTTGTCCACCGAGATGGCCGTTCAAACTGCTTTTTCCAGGAAACAACATCCCGTAGTCCCAAAAGCCACAATAATTTTTTCCCCTGCGAGTCAATTGAGGTGACGCGTTAGGTTGCTGCAATTTCGCTTGCTACAGTTGTTAAACCTGAAAGGCTTTTAGTCTTTCAAAAGGCTTTGCGTGGTCTGTCTTAGTGTTTAGAGCAATTCAGAGGCTCTTCAGAGGTTCTTCAGAGGTTTTTGAGGTCAGAGTACCCCCTAAGACGACCAGAGTGCCACCTCAAGCGGCCAGAGTGTCTTCTCAGGTGGCAAGAGGGCCCGCCTCAGGCGGTCAGAGTCATGAAGGCGTACAGACCAAGGGGAGGGGCAATTGGCAAAAGGGTAAAAAGACCACACAAAGCGTGGTCTTTAACCCTCGACCTGGTGTGTGTGGGGGGTCATTTTGACCCCCCCCGCCCTGAGGTTTTTCCGGAATAGCGGGAAAACGGCGGAGCGCAGCGCCGCCAAATTTTGCATAGCTGTTTGAACATCAATTTGCCACACTTTGACAACAAATTTACTTCAGGTCAACCGAGGTCAGGCTCACCAGGGTCACTTAAGTGACCTCGCCTTTCCAAAAATGTTTGTGATCGTGCAAAGCCACAGTTTGTGTTCGAAAGATTTAAAACTTGCAGGATTTCATAAGATTTTATAAGGCACCTACAACTTGACCTATCTTGGATTTTTGTATCGGTGGACCTAAGTTCAGATCAATTTTTCTGACCTCGCCCTTATAAGTGAATGGGAAATAAACAAAATGCTTCCAATTCCAGAAAATATTACGACTGTCAAGCAATTCTCTCAGAATCATGTTTTTTGGGACTTCGTTCTGGATGATCAAGGTGCAGTTGTGCATTGATCTCTACAGGGTTCATTTGAGGTCATCTGAGGTCATCAGCAATGATTTTACTTTTAATAACTTTTGATAGAACCAATCGAGTGATAGAGATCGATCGGTTGACACCAATGTGTTTGTCTGCGTCTAGCCGCATCGGACTCCCATATGCAACATGACCTACCCAGGTCAACAATATTACCATTGACCAAAGGTCCACACTTTTGAAAATGACCTTTGAAAGGTCAACATGTATATGATCAAAAGGCGCCTTGTCGAGACGAACACGATGTTGTTAAAGTTATTGCTCTTCATTATTAGTAAAAAGTTTTATTAATGAAAACAAAAATCTAAAAAAAAATGCATTTTTTTGGACCTTCGATGACCTCTGGAGCCTAACCATTTGATCTTGAGCTCATATTTTGTGAGGACACCCATTCTGCGTGTGATTGGCAGAAATTGTAATTAGCTTTCTATTGCTTTTGTGTGTGTCCTAGCTGTATCATATTCAGCGGAGATATACGGTGTTGTTCGAAGCGAAGTCCAAAAACTGTGATGAATTTGGCATGGCCTTTGGATGAACCTCTGGGGTGACTTCAATATTGAGCCTTTTAGCTAAAATGGTCTCTGTAAGAACTTGCGAAATGTACACGGATTGAGAGCTTTCAAACGCTTTTTTTTC
This sequence comes from Semibalanus balanoides, assembly GCA_014673585.1. Classification (NCBI taxonomy): domain Eukaryota; kingdom Metazoa; phylum Arthropoda; class Thecostraca; order Balanomorpha; family Balanidae; genus Semibalanus; species Semibalanus balanoides. The sequence continues at coordinate 51,760 of VOPJ01002212.1, forward strand.
CGCGTCTTGGAGTTAATCTCTTTCGTTTTCGAGGTGAGACGGGGGTCATTTTGTACCCCCCCCGCCACCATGGGCGAAGTTGTCGTCGGCAGGCCCACCCGGGCGCGGGGTTAATGGAATTCAGGAGCACTGTGGCAGTTTTTTTCCGGATTTCTATAAGGTCATAGAGTCCCTCAGGCGGCTCTGGGGGTTTCATGGATGAGAACAACCAAGGCCTTTGGGAGCATCGAACTGGAACTCATACATTTGGCTAGTGACGGCAGTTTAGACGCAGCCAGACCTTCGACAAGGGGGCACGGCATCCCAAGGGACCCCCCTCAGCAAAGGCCCCCCGAAAAAATGACGCAAAAAATAAAAATATCCCTGGATGACGCCAAAAATAAAAATATCCCTGGATTTAGGCCACTAAATTTTGCAGGGCCCCAAAAAACTCGCAAAAGGAACGTCGCCGACCATTTTTTAGTGAAAAGGTCGGTCCATTGGAGGGCACATGCACCCTGTGCCCCCTGCTAGTGCCTCAGGGCACGAAATAGGGCCTGCCCCCACGGTGCTCTCACATAATTTCACCGTATTTCGCCGGCCTGGCCAAATGCGGTGAGTTTTTTTTGGGGATGTACCTGAGATCCCCTGAAAAATAATGTTTTTACGATTAAAAAAAAAACAATGCTGAAAATATGCCCCTTTAGAAATATAGTGGGCCAAATCTGATGAGTTTTATTAGTGGGGTTATCTTGTGCCCCCCGACCGAAAATTGTCCCTGTTCCTGAAGCGAATCCTGGGTATGCCACTGCTGAAGTTAAAATAAAATTCCAATATCCTCTCAAGTATTCAATACCTATAGAAAATAGTGAATTTTTACTTTCAGAGTAGAATAATGTTTCAAAAAATTAAACTTAATTTTTACAACAAGAAAATATTACTCTCCACCTTTGGATTTATACTATCCGGGGCCACGACATGAAATAAAAAATCAAACACTGGGCACTGGCCATGGTCTTAACTCTACACTGCCTGAAGTAGAATAATATCACCAGACATCAGATGCCAAGACAATGTCTGATCAAGCTATTGAAATACTTAAAACATTCATCGCTGAATACCAAATTAAGCACTACTGGAGAGAAACAAGGCTGAGACTCTGACTCCGAGCATTCAGGTTGACTGAGCCATGGATGAATGGATGAAGCAGGATTGTAATGTTGGGGGATGATTAGCAGAATTTTGAATAAATATAGCATCACAATTATATAAAAAAGACAACAAATAGAGTTAACCATATGCCAGTCGTATTGCATTCAATGACCGAGTAGGACTTGATCATAGTTTAACTTACAACCCAGTCTGCAAAACATGGCAGATTTCAATGAGGTCTTGTCAGGGCAGCTTTTTGAAAATTTGGGCAGCTTTGGAAATTATGGGGCTAAAATTGCTGCCCAGGCCCCAGGGGCCAGGGCAGCATTATTATTCAGAGCAGACTAACATTTAAAATGGGACAGATTGCTGCCCTATTTGGGGCAGGATTAAAGCTGCCTCAAATACCGCGTTGATGCTCTTGCCACAATTTGCAGACCGGCTTACAACTGATGACTGAGCGGTGAGCCACTTGCGGTCATGGTGGTCAGAGACTCAGACTTGCAGAAGTACTGCAACCACTTCGGAGGCAGCAGCTGCAGGAGTTTCACTCTGTTGAGTCGGGCAAACCAGTTCAGACCAGTGTGGTAGACCAGTTCAAATTTAAAGACAGTGCCAAATATCAGCCTGGAAAAATGGGGAAAATGGGAAATTAACAAGTGGTCAAGGAAAATTTAAAATGGTATTCAGAGGACAGAGCAGGACAAGCAATGGGTATTGTATGAATTAATGGAATCTACTTCAGAACACCATTGTCCCCCGTTCCAAACTTTATGTTTAAGGTGATGTCCCTAACGGCTGACTGCCTCTACTTAGACTAACATACAGCTTAGTCACTTACTCAATTTGAACTACTATTTTAATATCAATGGCTCAGGCTGCATGGACAATATCCCAGTGATATTGCAATAGGTAAGCCGTAAGGTGAGCGTGAAGAAGTGACAGACTTTAACAAAATCAATGCTTACAGTCAAAGATTTCACTGAGCCTAACTTCCAACTTTAACTTCCAAGTTCATGGAAATGGAGAAACGGGCCACTTACCTGGCACTGTTTCAGCATCAACTTTATCACAATCACGGACATAGAATTAACATTAAGTACTTTCATCAAAACATGATCACATTAGATAAAAATACAATATAATAATCGCATACCAGGCCCTCGCAACGTCCTGGCGCCAATATTTGATTGGTATTGTTGCGTCCTGGGTATTAATATTTATGATATATTTACAGACCTTGGGTATTATCACTACCAAGCTACCAAGGTTACTAAACAATCACTACGTCATTTATGCTACGTCACGCCAAGCCTGAGAAGTGTTGCAGCATCGCGAAATCATCGTCAAATATTGAGCTATAAAATCATTTAGTTTTGTACTTAGACACGACGAATACGATGTGGAAATGACTTAACCCTATTCCCTGCGGGGGGCAGATTCTGCCCCCCCCCGGTAGTTTTTCGCCCGCCGCTTCTGAACCGTTACGTCTATCGTCTGAAACTTTCGACTTTTCCTTACAATATGAAATGGACGCGTGTTTCTTGTGAAAATTTTTGAAAAAATCGGGTCCAGCAGAGGGCGGCTCCAGGGTCATGTTTGGGAGGTCATTTCGAAGGTGCAGTGTGCGGCGATACTTCCTTTCTGTTGTTTGCGGTGGAAATAAAAGGCGTCAGAAACTAAGTTGATGCATTGAACAAATACATGAATTGGACATTATACATATTGGGAGCGCGAGGCGCACTCAGGTACAGTAAGATGGGAGGCGATAGTTCTCCGTCAAATTAGGCCCAACTTCAAAATAAGCAAGATGATAAAAGGCGGTTCCGCGGACAGTGGTCCCCACGTTGTACCTGAATTCCGCCTATGCCAGCATTGTGTTAGCATTTAACAGATTAACAGCAACAAAGTCCCACATGTGACGTTCCCTAAGTCCCAAACACTAAGGAAAAGGCAACATATTTTTCATCGGAAAGATTCTCCCCATTTGTATCCCTGAGTGCGCCTTATGATTTTCGTTTTTGGACTTGTCCCTCTTACACATGAATGAACATGACAGTTTGGAAGCTCGAGAAGAAGCTTTTTGCATGCAAATCGGTCGAATCGCATGGCCTCAATGACCTTGGTTAAAATAAAAAAAAACACCCTAAATTTGCGTATTTTTTTGCCCCCTTGGCCCCCCATTTAGAGCGAAAGAAGTAATCTGAAATGCCAAAAGAGAAGAGTTTCGTCACGACGAAGTCGAATGGTGTTTGTTCCCATCGAAATCTGGCCCCGAGCGGGTTTCTCGAGGATCTTCTGGGGGGGGAATCTGGCACCGCCGCAGTTAACGTAATTCTGGCCGCCCGCAGGGAATAGGGTTAAATCGAAATAAAATTGTTCATTTTAAGTCATATAAAAATTACAGCGAAATCCGAAATTTTAACTAAGATCCACAGTGCAGCAAAGTTGGGGGGGGTAGGGGGGAATAGGTGGCCTGCGATGCCAAAGGATGTCGTTATTTTCCTATACATTTTTGTATATCATATTAAGTTTGTAATACCATTTTGATATTATATTATCCTAAAATGTCACTTTTTCTTTCACGTCGTGCAACTTTTTTCATTATGTTCTCTTTTGTTGTCTCATTTTTTGCATTTTAAGACCGCATGTTTTTCCTTCGTTGAGGGAGGTTGAAAAAAATGACTAATTTTTATCGATGAATAAATAATAATTAATTATCTTTATTTGTATAAAAAATGCTGTCATCCAAATCTTACATGCTTTCCAATCATACTGGTGTTGAGAAAATGGCCAACTTTGATGTATGTGGCCTGCAGTTGGTCCTTGGGTAAGGGGGCGTTTGAGGGGAATTAAAACCTCCTTGCTATTTTTTTGACATTCCTTTCCGACATCGCTGTTTGGATCCCAATTGCGTCACTGGGAGGCAGCGATGTAGTTGTGGGTTGAGGTTCGATAGACTTTTGTGTGGCTTTGTATGCTATTTGAAGCTATTTAGATTTGCCCTGAAGATGAAGCCATTGTTGTATGACCTTGACCACACTGCCGGTTTGTTGTTATCGTGATTGCAGCGATTGTAGGTTTTAGCAAGGTCTGTATGAATATGGGGTTTTAGGTTAATATTTAATTAAGTGATTGATATTCTGTGATTGGCAGCACTCAGCAGTCACCTTCTTGTTTTTGCTATAATGTGAATTGTGATGTGATTTTCTTTCTTTCATTCTTATTCATATCGCTTCACCTAGCCTAACTATAACAATAAAAGTCATGGGTGTTCCAGGGTGTAACTCAAGGATATATTTTCATCACAGGATTCATAGGTACATCATTCATAATCACTTCATGATAATAAATAACTAAATAATCATAAAATGAAACTTAAGAGCAAATCTACAAGGATCTTCAGCTTCAACCACGTTATGGCTTCCACCAACATTCCATAACCCTGTTGTTGTTCTTGCTGGGTAATTGCCATGGGCACCATGTGCCCCTCACCAATCCAGCTTCCAGACAAGGTGGACTAGATGCTATTTATTGCTGAATGATGGAGGCTTGAGGGCGGACGAAGGAAGGATGACGGCGACTGATGAGTAGGCTGGTGTGGCTGGTGTCAGGAGCTGGAGCAGGATGTCTTGGATCTAGTATTTTCAATGAGAATTGATAAGTAAGATGCGGCTCAGGCTGTGTCATTGACTTTTTCCGTCAGCGGTTGAGAACAGGAGAGTGGTTTGGAAGGTCGAGGATCCTGGATCGCAGTCCCTCGGGCTGAGGAGTTGAGGACGATCTGGAAAGGAAACAGAACCAAAATGAACAAGGTGTATATAATAATTATGTGATACAGCGTATAACGTCTTCGTTTTCACTGGACAGATGTTACAGATCAACAGCTTGAGGAATGAGGATTGATGTAGATCACATTCTTGCTGAAATTTTGAAAAGAAGTTTTTCATTATGAGTGTAAGATATTGTACAGTATTCAAGGTTCAGGCACTCTAGTATCAAATTAGGCATGTTTCTCCTGCTGAAGGGTGAAGTGAAGCTGCAAAGATGGTAACGTGCCGAAAGTATGACAAAAAAAAAATGCCCCGTTGAAGGAATTCATATTGGTAATTTAAGGATTAAGGATGTCATTATTTTTTTTTGTTCGGGGTGCTTTTCCACCTAAATTTTCGAATTTGGCCACACTGGGTAACTCTGTAAGAGAGTTATATTTCAATGTCCAGAAGCTGCGCTTATATTTTAAATGCCCAGAAAGCGCCAGTTCTGGGCCGCTCACCGGGCGGAACCTCACGGGAGAGAACCGGTGCACGGAGCCGCTGGCCGCCTTGCCAAACGACCCCGTGAATAACCCGGGTCCGCTGGTTTTGCCGTCAACTCCCGAAACATCTCCCTCAGCACGAGCTCATTCCAGGATAACTGGAAGACAAACTAAAGTTTTTGTCTTGAATGAGTTAGGAGAGCCGACAAATTCCGCCAGATCTGACCGTGTTGACAGCGCGCCATCGCAGTACAGGACGCGGACGGAGTCTCCGTAGCCGGTGGCGACGTTTATCAGTTCATTGACTTGGTCAATGGCTTTACCAGAAACTGGCGTGAAGTGGGTGACATTCATTTCCTGGTTCCGCCACCACAGCAGCGTGTTCCTCAGCTGCCTTGTCGCTGCCTCAGCGGTGCTTGTTTGATCATGCTGTCCGTCAAAGTACAGGGCCTTGAGCTCAGCACCTCCGTCCTCCATGCTGCTGGTACCGAGTCGCTGCCAGTGCGGTGTTTGTCAGATCATCGTTGTTTTGCTCCTGGATGCAGCCTACCACCCCGGATTCACTTGCGTCAGCCTTATTGCTGCTGTCGTTATATAGTGTCGGTCGTCCGCCACCCAGTTTCATCTTGCGGGCTCTTCTCTGGTTTCGGGCCATTTGCAGCTTCGCAGATCCTTGCTGCGGCAGCTGGCGATGTCAAATAGCTCGTTAATAAGCTTCTCTTCTGAAATAATTTGCTTCGTTTTTGCGTCGCGGTTTCTTTTGGGCGCCTTATTCAATAGGCGAAATATTTCGCAGGCTTGCTTGATCTTCCGAATCACGTTAAAGGGAGTGTGCCTACTGTTTTGATGGTCACAATTATTTTTTAAAATAGTAAATAGCTATTGGGTTGATTGTTGGATATGATAAAACTCACATCCGGAACCCCCTTAGTTGAGTTTTCGCACATTTACTTTTTGCCTAATTTTTGTTTCGATATCGATATTACGATCTGCACCAATCTGCACTACGGTGCAGTCAATCAGATGCAAACATGAGTTATGCAAAGCGGCGCACCGGAGACAATAACAATCGAACGATTCTGTCGAGTTACGATAGTGGTTACGTTGCCTTTGCTACTGGCATTTAGGTAGTGTCCCCTTCGTAGCCGCCACTGCTGGCCTTTTACTACTAAGTCCTTGCTTGTGACGTCAAAATGACGTCAAAGTATTTCTTTCCTTTTTCTTCCTTGTATACAAGCCTTTTGCGT
>VOPJ01002212.1:58700-97036 GCA_014673585.1 Semibalanus balanoides
AAAAAAACAATGCTGAAAATATGCCCCTTTAGAAATATAGTGGGCCAAATCTGATGAGTTTTTTGAGTGGGGTTATCTTGTGCCCCCCGACCGGAAATTGTCCCCCCTCCTGAAGCGAATCCTGGGTATGCCACTGCTGAAGTTAAAATAAAATTTCAATATCCTCTCAGGTATGCAATACCTATAGAAAATAGTGAATTTTTACTTTCAGAGTAGAATAATGTTTCAAGAAAAATAAACTTAATTTTGATAACAAGAAAATCTTACTCTCCACCTTTGGATTTTTACTATCCGGGACCACGTCTTGAAATACAAAATCAAACACTGGGCACTGGCCTCTACACTGCCTGAAGTAGAATAATATCTTATCACCAGACATCAGATACCAAGACAATGTCTGATCAACTATTCAAATACTTTAACGTTCATAATTGACATATATATATATATAACAGTCAACTCCTCATATTAATTTATTGATGACCAAGACGCGTTTCGTACAGTTACTTCATCAGTTGGTCATTCAAAAAGGGCGAGGGAGATAAATTAATATGAGGAGTTGACTGTTTATATTCAAACACTGTAAACATTCATTGCTGAATACCAAATTAAGCCCTACTGGAGAAAAACAAGGCTGAGACTCTGACTCCGAGCATTCAGGTTGACTGAGTTATGGATGAAGCAGGATTGTTATGTTGGGGGATGTTTAGCAGAACTTTGAATAAATATAGCATCACAATTATATAAAAAAGACAACAAATAACGTTAACCATGCCAGTCTTACTGCATTCAATGACCGAGTAGGACTTGATCATAGTTTAACTTACAACCCAGTCAGCAAAACATGAGCAGGTTTCAATGGGGTCTTGTACAAGCTTTTGGAAACAATTTTGGGCAGCTTGGAAAATATGGGCTAAAAATGCTGCCCAGCCAGCATTATTATTCAGAGCAGATTCACATTTAAAATGGGACAGATTGCTGCCCTATTTGGGGCCAGGATAGAGCGCCTCAAATTACCTTGTTTGATGCTCTTGCCACAATTTGCAGACCGGCTTACAACTGATGACTGAGCGGTGAGCTACTTCGGTCATGTGGTCAGAACTCAGACTTCAGAATACTGCCAACACTCGGGAGGCAGCAGCTGCAGGAGTTTCACTCTGTTGAGTCGGGCAAACCAGTTCAGACCAGTGTGGCAGACCAGTTAAAATTTAAAGACAGTGCCAAATATCAGCCTGGAAAAATGGGAAATTAACAAATGGTCAAGGATTAAGGAAATTTTAAAATTGTATTCAGAGGACAGAGCAGGACAAGCAATGGGTATTGCATGAATTAATGGAATCTACTTCAGAACACCATTGTCCCCCGTTCCCAACTTTATGTTTAAGGTGATGTGTCTGACGGCTGACTGCCTCTACTTAGACTTACAGCTAAGTCACTTACTCAACTTGAACTACTATTTTAATATCAATGGCCCAGGCTGCGTGTTTTTAAATGTAATGTTGAGATAAGTAAAAGCCATGTTAAATTAGGTTAGGTTAGGTTAGGTGTGTTAGGTTTAGGTTGGTTGGTTAGGTGTGGATAGGTAGGTGGGTTTAGGTTAGGTTAGGTTAAAAAAAAAAAAATGCCAATGCTGTTGCTTTTCAATGGATTTTACTTATCTCAACATTACATTTCAAAATAACGCTCAGGCTAGGTACATGGACAATATCCAGTGATATTGCAATAGTAAGCGTAAAGGTGAACGTGGAAGAAGTGACAGATTAAACCAAAATCAATGTTTACAGTCAAAGATTCACTGAGCCTAACTTCCAACTTTGCTTCCAAGTTCATGGAAATGGAGAAACGGGCCACTTTTCTGGCACTGTTTCAGCATCAACTTAATCACAATCACGGACATACAATTAACATTAAGTACCTTCATCAAAACATGATCACATTAGATAAAAATACAATGTAATAATCGCATACCAGGCCCTCGCAACGTCCTGGCGCCAATATTTGATTGGTATTGTTGCGTCCTGGATATTATTATTTATATGATATATTTACAGACCTTGGGTATTATCACTACCAAGGTTACAAGAACAATCACTACGTCATTTCTGCTACGTCACACCAAGCCTGAAAAGTGTTGCAGCATCGCGAAATCATCGTCAAATATTGAGCTCTAAAATCATTTATTTTTGTACTTAGGCACGACGAATACGATGTGGAAATGTCTTCAATCGACAGAAAATTGTTCATTTTAAGTCATATAAAATTTTTGGCGAAATCCGACATTTTAACTAAGATCCACAGTGCAGCAAAGTTTGGGGGGTTAGGGGGGAATAGGTGGCCTGCGATTGCCAAAGGATGTCTTATTTCTAACATTTTTTGATATCATATTAAGTTTGTAATGCCATTTTGAGATTATATTATCCTAAAATGCCCTTTTTTCTTTCACGTGGTGTAACTTTTTTCATTATGTTCTCTTTTGTTGTCTATTTTTTGCATTTCAAGACCGCATGTTTTTCCTTCGTTGAGGGAGGTTTTAAAAAAATTACTCATTTTTATCGATGAATAAATAATAATTAATCATCTTTATTTGCATAAAAAATGTTATCATCCAAATCTTACATGCTTTACAATCATACTGGTGTTAAGAAAATGGCCAACTTTGGATGTATGTGGCCTGCAGTTGGTCCTTGGGTTAGGGGCGTTTAGGGGGGGTTTAACATCCTTGTGCGTGTTTTTTGCTGGCATCCCTTTGCGACATCGCTGTTATGAATCCCAGTTGCGTCACTGGAGGCAGCGATCGGTGGTTAGGGTTGAGGTTCCGATGGGCTTTTGTGTGCGTTTATGCGTTAAGCTATTTGGATTTGCCTTAAAGATGAAGCCATTGTTTATTCTGACCTTGGCCGCACTGCCGTTTTGACGTTTTGCAAGTTGTTGTTGCTGTCGTCTGGCCGCTTACAAGGCCATGGCCGCTTATGTTTATGAGTGTTGATGCTTATTGTTTGATGTGGATTTTGTATCTACCGCGACTGTTGTTTTAGTACCGTGATTGCAGCGATTGTAAGTTTAAGTTTGATGGGAATTACTGAATAGTAGTAAGGTATATTTAAGGTATATTTAAGTTTTAACTTAAGTGATTGATATTCTGTGATTGGCAGCACTCAGCAGCCGCCTTCTTGTTTTTGCTATAATGTGAATTGTGATGTGATTTTCTTTCTTTCATTCTTATTCATATCGCTTCACTTTAACCTAACTATAACAATCAAGCCATGGGTTTCCGGGTGTAACTCAAGGATAATGCAATCACAGGATCATAGGAATAGGTGCATCATTTCATAATCACTTCATGATAATTAATAACCTAAATAATCATAAATGAAACTTAAGAGCAAATCACAAGGATCTTCAGCTTTCACCACGTTCTGGCTTCCACCAACATTCCATAACCCTGTTGTTGTTCTTGCTGGGTAATTGCCATGGGCACCATGTGCCCCTCATCAATCCAGCTTCCAGACAAGGTGGACTAGATGCTATTTATTGCTGAATGATGGAGGCTTGAGGGCGGACCGAAGGGAGGACTGACGGCGACTGATGAGTAGGCTGGGTTCAGAGTGGAGCAGGATGTCTTGGAATCTAGTCGTTTCAATAGAATTGATCAGTAAGATGCGGTCAGGCTGTGTCATGACTTTTTCCGTCAGCGGTTTGAGAACAGGAGAGTGGTTTGGAAGGTCAAGGATCCTGGATTCGCAGTCCCTCGGGGCTGAGGAGTTGAGGACGATCTGGAAAGGAAACAGAACAAAATGACAAGGTGTATATAATTAATTATTGCGATACAGCGCTATAACGCTTCGTTTTCACTGGACTAAGATTGTTACAGATCAACCTTGAGGAATGAGGATTGATTGTAGATCACATTCTTGCTCGAAATTGGAAAAGAAGTTCATATGAGTTAGATATAATAATTAAGGTTCAGGCACTCTAGTATCAATTGTTTTGCTGAAGGTGAAGTGAAGCTGCAAAGATGGGTAAAGTAGCCAAAGGAGCGACAAAAAAAATGTCGTAAGGATGTCATTATTGGTAAGTTAAGGATTTTAAGGATGTCATTTTTAATTTTGTTCGGGGTGCTTTTCCACCTAAATTTTCGAATTTGGCCACACTGCAAGAAACGAGTCGATTTGTTTGTCAAAAACAGCTCTTGAGTCAAGAGTCGAATCGATTCATTTTTTTGTTAATAGCACTGATTCAAGAGTCGAGTCAGTTCTTCGGCTGTTGACTCAGACTTAACTCTACTTAAAAAAATGTGAGTCGTTACAAGTCTGCAAGTACCTATAGTGTATAACTGCTGATTACGGTCATTGGGCGTTGCAATACATGTTTATCGGTTCGTTTATTGTCTAGAGCGCGAATAATGACCGTATTAGAACAGTTTATATATGAGATGGTATGAGATGCCATGATTATGAAATATCATGGCATGGGGTGGCATCCAAGTGATGTTTATGATCAATAACATGGCAATGTTTATTTATTTATTTTCAATAAAGGTCTAAAATAAGGAATCGAGCTTTCGTTTTACAACATTTTCAAGATTGCACATTTGTGAAATTTAAAAAAATAACTTATCTACAGCCATGCACGCTCTCTGAGGCCTATTTCACAAAGAAGTTTGTAATTACATATGTTTGTGATTACAAAAGCAATAAATTTTTACCTACCTCACAAAAAAGAGATTTCACAAAATCAATCAGCACCTGTGATTACCGATTGTAAAAAAGTGTGTACAAAGTTAGTAAAAAAGTTTGTAAAGCAGAACGCTAATCTCAAGAACTTTGCAATTCACCGGGCGGAAGAGGGAATATCAAATGCCTATAAGCTGTTGCATGATTTACAGCGAATGACGTCAACCGGAGGAATATGCTTTTTGGAATCCGCCTGAAGTTTCTGTTTCATAAATATGATTTTGTTATACTGCCCTAATATAGTTTATTTAATGAAATTCTTTAGCCATATATGTCAACTTGCAAGTGATTGTTTCAAGTATTACTGACCTATCTCCCGAGAAAAAAAAAATGTGCTCCCGGTGACGTCCATTTGACAATTTGTCAGTATGCGCAGAATAACCTGCGCAGTGGGGATCTACCTATGAACATTCTATGGCCTTGCGGAGCAAAACAACAACAACAGCTGCCTGCCTCGAAGAAAGATCGTTTAAAGTTTTCTCGCACCATTTTTAAACTCCTAACCTAAGTTAATTATACGGAAGGGCGAAGGCTCACTGCACAAAAGACATTGCAGACCGCTGCAAATATACCGCCGTGCGGTTTCTCTTGCGCGAGGCCCTTCTCACATCATAGCACAATCGGTAAGGTGCACTGCACTTCAAAGCTGGAGATCCCTGCTCGAATTTCAGGGCTGGGGAAAACAATTTTTTGGCAGTTATACTTATGTATGAAATAAACCACTGTCCTAACAACCTCGGCAACGAAACAACCGCACCAATAAAACGGCCTTAACAGTAAAAAAACGTCAACAATCGATGCAGTTTTTCGATACAGTTTTACTGAAATTCAGAACTCTGGCCCACTGGAAATTACAAGTTTGTAATTTTACAAACATTTCCTCAACTGAAGTAAACCTTTGTGAAATAGAAACTGCGTTTTTACAAACTTTTTCACATGTTGTGTAAAATTAGTTTGTAGAATAGTAAATTCGAGATTTATGGCCCACTGAGGTTTGTGGAATCCCAAATGAACAAACCATTTGTAAAAAATATTTGCAATCACAAGAAAATCATTGTAATTGCAAAACTTTTTTGCTTTGGGTTGAAATAGGCCTCTGGTCGGTGGACATTCCTTATATACAAATCTGACAATTACATATTGAAATTCATGCACATTGCATATAAAATGGTTTGGTGTCAAATCATGGGTTCAAAAAAACAAATATACCATATCTATTACAAATAATCCCTAACGACATTGCAATTACATTTCAACATTAACGAGGCACAACAAAAAACACACACTAGTCCTTCATGTGGGCCTGAGCGTCACCAGGTCAATCCGGGTCGGGCCAAGCTAAAGGCTCGGAAGACGGCTATGGGGTAGGTCAAGGCTAGGAAAGCTCCTACTGCCAACAGGAGTGTGTGTGGTGTGTGTGGTGTGTGTGTGTGTGTGTGTGTGTGTGTGTGTGTGTGTGTGTGTGTGTGTGTGTGGTGTGTGTGTGTGTGTGTGTGTGTTGTGTGTGGTGTGTGAGTGTGTGTTGGTGTGTGTGGGTGTGTGTGGGTGTGTGTGTGTGTGTGTGTGTGTGTGTGGTGTGTTGTTGTGTGTTGGGTGTTTGTGAATACCCCTAATGGTGCCCTTCGTCCGCACAACGCAGCGCGAAAGTGGTGCCCGTTTGCGTAGTGGGTGGCCCGAAAAATCGGGCACCACTATTCTGACCATTGGAACCGTCATCCTTAATGTCTTAAAAATGTTTTCCTCACAGAAATCTCAGAAAATTTCCTAATGGACCCAGTTTAGATGGTTTTGTCGACCCGGAGTGTGAGGCGAGGTCACGTGACTCACACCCCGCTTACACAAATCCGCCCGGCGCTCTTTCTGTCTGCTGGCGAGGATTTGTGACGTCATCATAGAGCAGGTACATTGCTTTAAAGTACAATCCTTTTGTGCACTTTTATGCTAATACAAGTAGAGTAGGGTAACGTAAAATACATATTTGTGACCTTTATTGGACGAATTCGAGTAATAAACAACAAGCAAACTCATAGTTCTTCTTTATTTTTACATCCGAATAATGCGATATCAAGTGAACGAAGTATTTTGCTTATAGTACTCCTTCATCTCTTTAATGGCGAAAGACGCCAGTCGTAAGCGTAGGCAGCGCGTAGTGCAACAGATATAGGTTACAGATGGCTAGCTAGTTACAGGTGCGGCGTCAGCGTGAAGCTGTGAAGACACTTCAAGGCGGTGACGGTGAGTTTAATAATTAAGACATTCTGAATCTTGCCATGGCATTTATAATCCTTTTTCCTGCGGGTGGCCAGAAATTACGTTAACCTGCGGGTTGCAGATTCTGCACCCTCGAGATCTCGAGAACGCTCGACCGATTTTGATTTGAGTTGATGCGTGTTTTTCAGACAGCGGAGGTGGGTGTCGCATTTCGTAACTTTGACATCGGCCAAAGGAACATAGTGGTTGAGTACATCTAGGAAATTTTGTGAAAACTTCTCCCATTGATCGCTACATGAATCTTCTTTCGGCACAGCCCGACGCCAGTTGACAGCAGAGAAGGCTTCAAGAAACTTTGTCTTGTCGAGTGACTTCCAGTTTCGGCTCTTACGATATGTCGTTTTGTGTTTCGATCGAGTGATAATGAGACGGGCGATGACTTTCCTGTGCTCTGATACGTAGTCACACGGTACTACTGAGCATTCCATCGAAGAGTTGTCACTTACTGTAGACAAAATACACTGTCTGTCTGTCTGTCTGTCTGTCTGTCAGATGTTGAGAAACTTCGGAAACTTGTGGAAATCGTGAAGTGTGTTTGTCTCGACTCGGATGTATTCGATTGATTTCATTGATATTCATTCATTCACTTATTCGTCTCGTCGTATCGTCGTTATCGTATCGTTCGTATCACCTTTGTTGTTGTCATATCCGTATTGCATCGTTATCATTTGCCTCGTTTCATTTACTCATTTCATCTAAATATAAATTCGATCGTTCACCGTCGTTTCACCGCAACATTTTGGTCATCACCGGACCGGATCGTTTTCGTGTCAATTGTAAAGAAATGTAACAGTTTCAATCGTTCTCATATCATTGCTGAAGTAACGTAGCAATCAATATAGAGTAAACATAACGTAAATATTGCAGTACAGTCCACCAAAGGAGAATTGAAGAAAAAAAGAGTTCCAAGAAAATCGCTGTTCACACAGAGCCTGCAAACAAAAGCTGAGACGCTCATCTCAGTGAGTGGATCCAGACAAGAAATAGAGAGGACTTTGCTGCAAATAGACGACTTGGCAGGAGAACTTGATGAAGTAAATGAAGAAGTCTTAGTGACCCTGACGAGTGATGAATACAGACAAGCAGCACAGGACTACTTCGCTGAAATTGGAAGGACCCAGCAAGGGATAAAGAAGAAAGTTCAAGAACATTTGCTACCAGAGACGATTGGCGGCCAGGTCCGTATTAAGTTCAAGATGCGTCCCGTTCCTGCGGTCGTATCAGGGGACTTCCATTCTATCAAAGACAAGTCCCGTGCCAACTGAAGTCGCGGCTCGAAAGTAAAAAGAGCAGCCGTGCAAGCAGCTTCAGAAACAACTGGCACTGGAGCAGGCAAGAGGAGTGTCTACGAAAGGGAAAGAAGGAGCTCGAAGAAACAAAGGCCTAAAAGAGCAGAGAATGCGGCACAGCTGTCAGAACTGGGAAGTCAGACTGCAGCAAGCTGCTAAAGTGACCTGGCATGGGAGCGGGTAGACGAGCTAAACGATCCTGGCGAGGGCGAGCAGATTGCAGATGCAGCCGCAGAAGCCACAGTGACTGCAGCACCTGCATCGATGCCCACATCAGCTACCGTCAGGCCGCCAGCAACAGCAGGAGCAGCAGCAGCTGACAGTGAGCAAGACCGAACTGGAGGAGGAGGAGGAGGAGCTGCCACGTCGTGGTTAGGGGAACTGGACAGAAGCAGGTCTGTGAGGCATGCATCTTACGGCGCGAGGCTGACAAGCCAGAGGAGCGTACCTCAGATCCAGCTTCCCCGATTTAGTGGCAGCCCCAGCGAGTGGCCGCGCTGGATCGGTCTGTTTAAGACGCTCATTCATGATCAACCGAGCCTGTCAGATGCATAAAAAATGGCTCATCTTCAATCGGCAGTCACAGGTCTCGCAAGGCAGCTGATTGAAGGCATGCTGTTTGACGGCTCCTACTATGAAGCAGCTTTAGAGACCCTGCTGACAAGATTTGGCCGAGAAAGAGACATCGTGCAAGCCAATCTCGCTACGGTGTTCCATGCTTCGCCGGTAGCGGGTACATGGACGTCGCCGGTCTGGAAAAGTACCATGCGGCTGTGCACTGCGCTGTGAAGGTGCTTCAAAACATGGGCTTCACCGGCGATCTGCACAGCACCGAGAATCTCAGGCGGGCCGTGGAAAAACTTCCAAGTGACCTGAAAAGAGAATGGGGCAAAGCAGTGGTGGAAATGGAGCCCGTTCGCCCACCATTCATCGACTTTGACGACTGGTTGGACAAGCAGGTACGGATCGGCCTGAACTCAGTGGACCGGCTCACCTACTGTGACCAGCAGAATGAAGACCACAAGAGAAAACAGATCCGAGGAGCGCCTCGTCAGCAGACCACTGTCAAATGTCAAATCAAACCACTGTCAGTAGCCACCCAGTCAGTCAAGCCAGCGTCATGGCTACTGGGCTGAGCAGAACATCAGAAGCAGCAAACCAGGAGCAGAGCACATCATCAGACCGCCTGAGAGATGCAGCGACTTGTGCCTGCGACCAGCGCCATGCAAACCTGCCTGCCTGCCCCGCGTACATGGAAAAGACAAAAAACGAACTAGCGAGATTCATCGCCCAGTCAGGCCGCTGCTTTTCGTGCCTTAGACTGGGGCATCAGTCAAGACACTGTGACTCTGCACGTTAGTGCAGCGAAGACGGCTGCACCGGGAGGCACCACACTACGTTGCACGGGAGTGGAAGAGTGCTGCTGCGCCAGCCTGGCTCTGAAATCCGCGCACCTCGTCGTACTGTGGCTATGGCCGGCCCAGGCTCCGTGCAGAGGAAAACCTACAACACCTGTTGTAGTCATGTAAACATTACTGTTTACATATATTTTGTTTTGAAAAAGGCCTGTGGCCGAAATATCAATACATAAAGTCAGTTTATACTTTGATTTTTTCTTTAACGAGGTTTAAGGTCAACTCTCTCAAAAATGATATTCTTAATTCCTAAGGTATACAATATACAATCCATAAAATGGCTTCGCAAGGATTTTTTAGGCTGGGGGGGGGGGGGGGGCAATATGTGTGCAACGTTAACAAGCGCCACAACAGGGAGTGGAAGGTTCCCCTTAGGTTTATCGAAAATAGCGGAAAAGGAAAACAATGATATTTCACGCCGCCATTTTTAGCACAACTGTTTGCCTATCAATTGCCCAAATCGGGTTCAATGTTTGGCCTCGGGTCTCCTCAGGTCAGATCAATGGGTCAAGTCTAGTGATTCCACCTTCAAAAAATGTAATGTCATGCCGCAACCAGATTGTTTGACCGATCAGCTGAGAAACTCAGCGGATTTACCGAGTCCATAATATTTAACCAATGTTATGGAGGATTTGTATATCAGTGTCTAGGTGAAGGTTGGATTTTGTGACCACCCAAGTTCCAATGATGTTTCGAAATAATTGAAATATATCTATTTTTTGCTGGAAATAGTAAAACTAGGATATCATGGATTTTTCATTGTATTTATAATAAAATATAAACATTTAAGTATATTTTATTTTAATATATATCAAAGCGACAAATGACATGGAATGAAATATACATTGCAGGGGTGGGCAAAATGTCTTGACCTGTGGGGGGGGGGTAAAACGGCTGAACTGCGGNGACTTTACCTGAGATGAGCATAGGTCAATAATTGCACGTAATGTGGCAAAAACAGCTTAACAAAATTGGGCGGTGCTGCGAGCTGCCGTTTTCTTATGACAAGTTAATAACGAAACACTTTATGGGAAAAATCCTTCGTGACATTTAGAAAACCCTCGTGACATTTGATGACCTCTGGAGCATTAACTATTGATCTGAGCATAAATCTGAGGACACCAATGGCGACTGTTTTTTTCAACTGCTTTCAAATTATTGCATAGTACATTTGTTCCTAACTATCATAGTTTGTGCAATGTTTGGGGTTGTTAAAGCGAAGTCCTAAAACGGGAAATATTACATTTGATGACCTCTGGTGACCTAAATATTCATCAAAGTCAAACAATACTCGTATAACTTAGAATGTCCATGTCACGAGCTTTCGAATACTTTTTTACGTGTGTCTAGCCCCTTTAGTTTTTGAGTTAGGGGCGACATTTTGATCCCTCCCCACCAGGACGAAGGTGGCTTAGAGGTCCACCGAGGTGCAGGTTAAAATTGGTTATCAACGGTATAATCTCACTGCAGGTAACGAACCGATTACTTAATTGAATATTTCAATACTTTTCAACATTATGATTCAATATTAAAATTAATTGAATTTATGCTCTGTATATGTATCTTTGAATGGACTCCTTACAAAGTAAAACACACAAAGTTGAAAAATAATGGATAGTTTTTGATGATTTCAACCACAGGTCATTATCAAAATATACCAAAAAGTTTTTGGTATATTTAGTTTTTGGTATATTTTGATAATGACCTGTGGTCGAAATCATCAATATCCATTTTTAACTTTGTTTGTTTTACTTTGTAAGGAGGCCATTCAAAGATACATATACATTCATATTAAATATAAATGCCTTACATACAACAAGTGCTAGAACATATTAACATAATTTATGCTCTGGCTAAATTGAGGAGGGGGGGGGGGAAACGTCCAAGCGGGTTGGTCTAATCACCCTCACGCCTGCATGGTCAGTGGTTACGTATATTATACCAGGAACCCTGCACTCTCAGGTTTAAGCCCCATAATGCATGAGATTATTATATCACCCTTTCCCTCTCCCTTTCCCTTTCACGTGAGCAGTCGGAATCATATATGATATGAACTCTTATGCTAACGATCACTGATGTCTTGTGGTGTACGATAAGTAACAACATTGTTTTCCTCCAGATCTCTCGTGCTTGGTTACTGCAAGCCGCTGTCATCATCTCCAAGGCCTTGGGACAAGATGTCATAAAGTGTCCACCTGCAACCGTAAGTACGCAGTTGTCTACAAAAAGCTGATAATGTTGTGTTTTTCCTGAACGTTGAATCATTTCAAACTAAGAAGATCGCCAATATATCGTATTTCACACGGCTCAGATACTCCTTACCGTGACTACCAGACACTTGATCGGATCCCAAAAACAGATCCCGGGATCTGATCCCTGGAATCTGTATCCCGGATCCACTGGGATCATATATTTACCTTCACAATTTGTCGACGGATCTACTGGGATCATATATCTGCCTTCAACATTGGTCAACGGATCCGACGGGATCCTGAGGCTGCTGGCACGATTTTTAATTATGAGCCGCCACCTATAAGCAGGTGACCAGGAGTGACCCCGCCCTCGATCCCAACGACGCACATCACCTTGCGTTAACACCAGAAAACAAAAGAGAATATATCACGGCACTCCCAGCTCCAAAACGTTGGTCCCAATTGTGCTCAGTACTAAATTCAAGATGGCTGCCCTCATCCTGTTTTGGGGCAACTGTTACGTGTCCAAATAGAGCGCCCAAAGTCGAGCTGCGTCCGAATTTGCCGAGACTTGGCCTTGAAACGTCCATCTGTTTTAAAGGGTAACGTCATTTATCATTCACGGCCCAAAGTCGAGCCAGAGCCATTCTGGATGTTTTGATAATTTAAACAGCTAGGGATTGTTAACAATATAATAAACTGCATACGTATTTTTCATTTAAAGTTCACTGACGGAATCGCGATGTTGATTTTGCAAATTTCAAACGAAAATTATTGTCCGCAAATATGTGATTCAAAATAAAGAGGAGGCAAATTCAATTTTACGAATAATTGTCAATCATTGAAGGTGCCAATGTATTTGTTTGATCTAATGGGGAGATTTTCGGGAACCCGACTTTACGGGTGAAATCGGACACGATTAATTGCTACTACCGATATATGTATATAACATATATATATATATATATATATAATATATAATATATATATATATATATATATATATATATATACGTATGTATATGAAATGTATCTGCTATAGGCCATTTACAATTTAAAAAATCGTCCTTACGTTTCGCTAAATATACTTAAGCTTCATCAGAATGATATGGCCAGTCCGTTCCGCCGAACAAGAATGTAAGAACCGAAACCCAAGGTAATTTAGAAATGACAGGTGAGATGCATTTCATAAGGAATTGTGGAACCGGACGCACCTGCGTGTGCCACTATGTAAGCGATCTATTGTTGTAAGATAATATGGTTTATGTTTTCGATGATTGTCGGATATCTTATCGGTGATATCCGATATCTTATCGATGTATATTTCACTTATTTTGTTTAAATCCGCTAGCTTTACTGGTTGATTAACTCTGTTGAATATTTTATATTAGGAGTATTGTAAAATTGTGGGCGCGTTCTTATGTCTTGGCTTGGGTGTTTGTGTGTTTTTTATTGTTCGGCGGAACGGACTGGCCATATCATTCTGATGAAGCTAAAATATATTTAGCGAAACGTAAATTAGACGATTTTTTTTGTTGTATAATATTTAGTATTATATATATAAGTATATATATAAATATAAATATATATATATTATATATATTTATATATTTTTATATAAGTATATATATATATAAGTATAGTATATATTACTGAGAGAAAACTAGGTTGTTGGGATCAATATTGTTAAACTGCATAACGCATTTGTAATTTTTATGTTCCATGATGAAATGGTTATGTTGAGTTTTTAATTATTCAAAATAAAAGTATAGCCGCAAAGAAGCTGATACAAAACAGCGAGAAGAGACTGATATTTTACGGGTGCTTACGAAAGGTTGAAATTGATTTTGTATCTGAGGGAGATCTAATTCGGGAACCAGATTTTGCAGGTGAAATAGGACACGCTTAATCTACCGACACACAAAAAACTATATATATATATATATATATTACCCGCGAGGTGGCAGTATCCATTTTAGTTGTTTACACCGATAAGCCACCGTCAGTATTGATCACTTGTGGAACTCACGGGCGTTGCCCTGAGTGCACCTAATGCAGCACCCCTCCCCCATACGTACTCGTGCTCCCCATTATGCAGGTTACCTAAGCAATGGAGGGTGCCAGTCGCCCCACGCAACACCCTGCATCGGAAGCCCATGCCATCGATCGTTTCCCAACATGATGGCGCGCGAACTGGCGATCCGGTCCTCCCCTCCCCTCCCCATTACAAACACGTCATCGCCAGGCCATAAACAGCCTCTGTCACCTCTGTTGCTCGCGGGCGTATTGGTCCACACCCGAACAGGTCCCTGTTGGTACGGTGTGAAGCGTCTTTTGGCCTTTCAATGGTATTCGGTATAGCTTTGGGTGTGCTAAAATATACAGTTTTTTAAAGCATAAGTCTCGTCTTAACGTTTTTAGTTATTTTGAAGCCAAAGTTTTCCGTTGAGCAGAGCTTGTGGTGTAGACTTCCACTCATATGATACGACTGAGCAGTTTTTGCTGGCTGACTTTTAGAAGCGACGTTTGCTAGTGGTAGAATGACTTGGCATCTTCCCCTTTTCATCGCCAGCAGAGCATTTGATCAGTAACGGTAAATGATAGACCGTTTCATGGGTTGCCCATGTCCATGGGCAATCAGTGGCTCTCATGTTAGACTGGCCTTTATACTGCCTTAAAAAACACCTTTGTATGTTTTTTTGGAAATGCAAAACAAAAAACAGCAAAACAGGCATTGCGCGTTGTTTCGATGTCATGTTCTACGACGCCCTTAGATCGATAGAGCACGTAATGACTAGCGCATATGGAATTATTGATATAGTTTATAGGCTCTGGTGTAAACAAAAGATAACGTGCGTCGTTGCAATCTAGGACGGGGACACTCCTGGTCACCAGAGACTATCATGGGTGCCCAAACCCCAAGCCCAACCCAGCCGAAACCCATGAACACCAAGCCCAGACCCAAGACCAAACTCCTTAAATATATATTGAATACCAGCCCATGGCCCAATCAGAAAGGCAGATAAATATTTCAACAAAATCCGCAACCATACCCTAGCAATGTTGACTTTCATACATAGTAGCGATAAATAAATAATTAACACTTGTGTTCTGCTGATTTGAACTTATCGAACACTTTGCGGTCAACATTATCATTTTGGATCAGACCTAGGATCAGACATGGTTTAACAAATATGACTGCCTTAATGCTCACCACGATTTATTGTTGTCATATAATTGCCAAAGTCTATTGTGTAAGTGTCATATGTCATATTACAAAGAACTAGTTAAACATCTGGTTGTCAAGTAAAAAATAACTCTTAGCGACATGATTCCAAAATTGCCATACCCATGCCCGCCCAGTAACCACGAAAAGTAAAAAAAAATGCATACCCAACCCAGACATTTGGAAGAATTGAGTGGGCACCCATGGGTGCACCCAGCCCATGATAGTCCCTGCTGGTCACCTAGTAATGGGTGACCGAGTAAAAATAATAGTGCTACACTTACATCAATGCCTAGCAGCGAAACATAAAAATCAACGGATAGTGAAACGCACAAAACTGATTAATAGATCACACTAAATCAGGTACGTACCTGGAGGCCCGGCGGGCCCTTTCCGACGCGCTGCGCGAGCCGAAATGAGCCAACAAGACCACGCGAATCGTGTTATGATAGGCTCTTCAACCCGCGCCCCACTGCAGTGGGGCGCGGGGTATCTGCATTTCCTGCAGTGGGCCTCCGTACTTCCTTCGCCCGACTGCGGAGTGTGAACTCTCTCTGGCTCACCTAAGCCTAAACCTCCTCTAACTTCACCCTTACACGACCCAAAATAAAAGAACATCCTCTTCAAATCCGGTTAGTGCGAAATGATCTGTTCAAAGATATCATTTCAATTTTGTCTTCTCTCACGTCAAAACTCAATCACCGAGAGGTCATTCAAGATGCTAAAGTTTCCAGTTTAGGACATCGCTTCCATGAAATCCCAAATATTGCGAAAGTTATGCTATTTAGAAACAAGTTAAAAAACAATCTCTAGCCATTTAAGTTTGCAATCGCTAATTTGTCCTCAAAACTTACCTCAGGTCAATAGTTTTGGCTCTAGAGATCATTAAAGTCAAAAATGCTGATTTTTGGCAAAACATGTTTTCGTAAATTACTTCTTACCTTATAAAGATAGCGCAATACTGTTTACGCCATCGTGTTTGTCTTGTCAAGAAGCTCTGCAATTAATTAAACCTTATCATGTTAGATGAACTTTAAAAATGACCTCAGGTCAAGGTCAAGTGGTGACCCAAGTAGGTCATACTGCATATCAGGAGATGTGTCTTGACGAGACAAACACATTAATGAAAGTTGCACTTCACTATTTGCATTATATCCAGAGTTATTGACGAAAAGGTGTATGTGATCTCGACTGACCTCAGATGATCCCGTAAGGGTCACTGAGCAAAACCTGCACTTAGATCATACATAATATTCTATGATAACATTATCCAGAAGGAAATTGACTGATATCTTCGAAAAAAGCATTTGAATATTTCTCCACTGACTTATAATGGGGAGGTAACACAATTCACCCGACCTCAGGTCACCGATATAAAAAACCAGAGGCAAAATTTGTGTAGATACTGACTACTTCATCTAATCCTAAAAGTTTGATCGATCGAACCCTTAGAAACTGTGGTCATGGCACGATCGCAAACTTTTTGAGAGGTGGGATCACTTAACCTGACCTGGTGACCTGACCTAATCCGACACGAAACTTGAAATTTCGCAAAATGTGCGGAAAGGATCAATGAATAGTTATGCCAAATTTGGCGGCGCTAAGTGCCACCGGTTTTTCGTTATCTCGGTAAAACAGGAGGGGGTGTTAAAAAAAAACACAGTGGGGCGCGGGTTAAAAGTCGAAAGACCAAGCGAAGCGTAGGGTTTAAATAGTTTAAAACACTTAAGAGGTTCTTTAGAAGCACCAGGGTCCTCTCTGAATGACCAGAGGACCCTTGAACGTTACAAGAGCCCTGTGCATGTCAGAGGGGCCCCTGGACAGTGGACGAGCCAAAAGGGCCCCTGAGCGGGTCAGAGGGCCCCCTGAACCTGTCGAATGGGCACCTAACCAGCACGTAGAGGCCCCTGGGCATGTTGGAGAGGCCCCTTAGCATGTCAGCAGGGCGATAAAGCAGCCAGTGCAGTCGCTTGCTAGGTCTTAAGGACCTCTGAGCAGGCTGGAGGGCCCCTGGTCATACTAGAGGGCCCTTGAGAAGTTCAAAGGGCCCCTGTGCAGGTCAGAGGGGCCACTGAAGTAAACTAAAGGGCCACTGGGCGGGTCAGAAGGACTCCTGAACATGACAAATGGCCCCTAACCAGCACGGAGAGACCGAGGGCAGGTCGAAGGGCCCTTTGAGCATATCAGCAAGGCGATAAAGAAAACGCAGTCCCTTGCTAGGTCGGATAGGCCCCTTAGAAGGCTGGAGGGCTCCTGGACAGATCAGAGAGCCCTTGCGAAGTTCAAAAGGCCCATGCACATGTCAGAGGGGCCCCTGACCAGACATAAAAGGTCTCTGAGCAGGCTGGCGGGTCCCTGAACAGAAGAGTTTTCCCCTGGAAAGTTCAAAGATTCTCTGTGCAGATCGGAGGGGCCCCTGACCAGACCAAAACGGTCATTGAACTGGTGAGGAGGGCACTTGAGCATGCCAAATTGGCCTCTAGCCAGCACGGAGGGGCCTCAGAGCACGTCGGAGAGCCGGTCAGAAGGGCCCTCAAACATGCCGGATGAAATCCTAGCGAGACTGGAAGGGCCCCTGGACAGGTCGGAGGGCCGCTGAGCACGTCGACAGGGCGATAAAGCAGCCAGCACAGTCCTTGGCGTGGCCAGGTCAGGACCTATGAACAGGCCGAATGGCCCCTTGACAAACAAGAGTTGGGATACTTGTTGGCAGCTTGTTGGAAGCTTATAGGGGTCCTTGGTCAGGCCAGAAGGGCCCAAAGCACATTAAGACCCAAGATAAAGATCAAATATAGAAATTACTCTTTCCACAAAAACAATATCAAAATCAGAGCATTCGGGTATATTGTAACACCCTTCGTCAGCGATCAGGAGGCATTCGGTAACGCCCGAAAGCTCCGATTTAAATATTGTATTGTGGAGCAAGTCCTCTTTGTATTTAATTTATATCACCTTACTCCACCTCATATCTTTTCGCAAATCCCAGCTGATTCCCTGAACAGGTTGGAAGTGCGTTGAAAAGGTTGGGGGGGCCCCTTAACCCGGCAGTCACTGGGGTATTTTCTGTAACACGAGCCACTGGGGGAGGGCTTTTTAGCCCCCCTTTGTATCTTCGGAACCAATAAGACGATGGCGCTGAATGAAACGGCAATCGATAACTTAGGAAAGTTATTCGATGTAAAATAGTTTTTGTTGCTCTAGAGGTCAGCGGTGACGTCACAGGTCAGGTTAAAGGTTAAAATCTAGCCATTCGAGTCTATAGGCCATATTTTCCATTCAAAGCCTTTGGTTGCAACCATGATCACCCAGAGTGCTTTGAAAGGTATGATATAAATAGAGGATGAGCTAATGGGGGATTTTTTGGCAATATGCTAAGGTCAAGGCCAGGTCACAAAAGGTCACTATGCCCAAAAATTATACGAAGTCATGCAACACATGTTTTACATACTATTTTACGTGTATAACTCAAAATTGATACTCATTTCACCACCTGACTTAATGTACGTGAAGCAAAGGTCAAGTTAAGGTCAAATCCATGTCACAAAAGGTCACAATTTAAAATTGATTGATACATTAAATCAATACCTGTTACTGAACCGGTTTTGTCTCAGAAATACAGTACTGCTCTTTCTTTGTCTGTAAATGGTAAAAAAGGACAAAAAATCAGAATTTGACGTCATGAGTTATCGATACCTTAGCTGTCATACTCATTACTCAGTCAAAAAAGAAATTATAATTTTGAAATTTGTTCTATGGTATTTTTAATAATTACATTTGAATATATATATATATTATATATTTATATATATTATATATATTATACATATACATATATTACATTATATATAATATACATATATTTTAAATATATATATTAATATATATATATATATACATATATAATATATATATATTATATATTATATATGTGGTGTGGTGTGTGTGTGGTGTGTGTGGTGTTGTGTGTGTGTGTGTGTTGTGTGTTGTGTTATGCTTTTTTAAATTTAATAGAGTTTAATTTTTGTCATTAAATATCTTTTGTGGGGGAATTTGGGGGTAAAAAAACTTTTTCCACAAATCCGAGATTGCCATATTAAGCCCTTGACATTTGCTATTTCTCAAGTTGTTTGATTCCGTTGTATCATACCAGGCATTTGTAAAGTTCCTAATGTTAGCTGATTTTGGTGTCAAAAATTGTGTGTATAGTGGACGTCACTAACTTATCTATAGTCCACCCGTGTAGCTAAGTCGGGAGAGCGCTGGACTGCAGATCTGACCCACCCTGACAAGATGGGTTCGAGACGCTTCGGCGCTCGCTGTTTGCTCCTGGCGGGATGACCTGCGGCTGGTGGCAGAGGCGGCGTCAAAGATCAGATGAAGCCAGCGAGACAGGCGGACCGTCCTCAGTCGTTAGGGGACGTTAAACTTTCGTCTCTAAATTCTGCCGGTGACTGGATTTGCGTGATCGGATGGTGGGGTCAGGGCCTTCGCAACACGCTTAGCTTAGCCTGGGTCCTGATCTCGGGAATCCATCCCATCAAAACATTCGGACTAAATTTATTTCAATAATATATTATAATATATATATATATATATATATATATATATATATATATATATATATATATAAAATGACAAGAAAAAAAACGCAACAGGTATTAAAAGGATGCCCGGTCAGGTACTAGAAGTTTGGCGTTAATGACTGCATTATTTCGTGAGATATTTTAGATATTCCTCAGGGGGGCTAAAAAAACTCCCCCAGTGACTCGCGGGTTGATGATCTGAAGGGCCAATAGGGCTTTCAACAATAAGACGGCAGTTGTCCAGGGAATACAATTAAAAAAATGGCGGCGTACATATATATTTAAACAACAAAAAAAAATTGACCGTGCGTGCGTGTGTGCGTGCGTGCGTGCGTGCGTGCGTTATCGTTAGAAGCTTTTTGGCGAGCCGCTGCGCCGAAACGGTGGGAACTGAGGAGGCGAAAATTTTCACACCGCATTGCAAGCCGTCACACTTGGACTTCAGTCTAGTTTCGTTCCGGTGCCGCCGATGTGTCGTCGTCGGCACGTGCGAACGTGCGCCATGGGAAACGCGAAAATCGGAAATGGCGAAAAACAGTCCAACGCCGCGTCGTTCCCGGGCCGCCAGCGCGGCAACCGAGGGTCGCAGCGGCATGCGAGCAGCACCATGTGATAGATAATTGATTGCCTGGCGTATACGATACGTCTGTCAAGACAGCAGCAGATTCAGATTCACATTCAGATTCACATTCGGAACCCCTCCGAATTGAATGAAACTTGGTGTACGTATAAAGGTTAACATGGCCACTACGATGCTGAAATCTGTTGGGCGCCACATTCAATACTTTGACCTCCAGAGGTCATCAAAGTTTCTGAGGTCACAGGGTGACCCCCTCAGAATTCGATAGAACTTGGTGTACGTATGCAATTTAACATGGTGATTACGATGCTTAAGTCTGTTGGGCGCCACATTAAAAACTTTGACCTCCAGAGGTCATCAAAGTTTGAGGTCACAGGGTGACCCCTTCAGAATTTATTCAAACATGGTGTACTTATGTAGTTTAACATGGCAATTACGAATCTGAAGTCCGTTGGGCGCCACATTCAATACTTTGACCTCCAAAGGTCATCAAAGTTTCAGATTCACATTCAGATTCACATTCGGACCCCCCTTCAAATTGGATAAAACTTAGTGTACGTAAGAAGTTTAATATGGCCATTACGATGCTGAAGTCTGTTGGGCGCCACATTCAATACTTTGATCTCCAGAGGTCACCAAAGTTTCTGAGGTCTCAGGGTGACCCCCTCAGAATTGGATCAAACTTAGTGTACTTATGAAGTTTAACATGGCCATTACGATGCTGAAGTTTTGTGGGCGCCACATTCAATACTTTGACCTCCAGAGGTCATCAAAGTTTCTGAAGTCACAGGGTGACCCCTCATAACTGGATCAAACTTGGTGTACTTATGTAGTTTAACATGAAAGTTTTCTGAGTAAAGCAAAATGATCGGATAAGTAATTTAATAAATATATACTATAATAATTTAATAAATATTTAATAAATAATAATAATTTAAAGATAAGTCTTCCGGTGGCTTCTAGCTAAAAATGACTCGAATGCCTGGTGCCTCATTCGACTTATGGTTATGCCTCAAATGTCGCCTGCTGATACGTGTTGGAAATCGTACTCGGTGACATGGACCTGTTCTAATATGCCCTACCTCAACATTGTGCTTTGTCCCCCCATATAGGGATGTCAAAATAAATTGATTACTGATTGATAAGGATATTGACATTTGCAAGCCATAAATGCACCGGAACCTGCGAAAAATAGGTAATAAGAATTCTGAATCTGGCATTGTTTTTTTGCGTAAGAGGTCTGTTTAGCCGCCCATAGGTCACTGACATTAAGGAGCTTTTGCTTTATTTATAAGATGATAGGTATACGAAATTCGTGAAAAGTGTTTACTACTATAAGTTGGATGCGAATAACGTTCGATAGATATTGTTGCATCGCTTCCATCCTCCAGAAAATTATAAGAAGACATTCAAAAAAGTCTTATGATCCCTTAAAGATACCTGGCATGCCTTTTACACGGTCCACCCCATTCACTGCATACGTCACCTTGACCTGGCCTTGAGTGCGACCGCTGCTACGGATCGCAGGCCATCCAATGCGGAAGCAGCGATTCGAATCCAGGATGCCTCTAACCGGACGCGAATAGCCAAGTGATATTAACTTGACAGGCATCGATCAAAAAACAATTTGTCACTGGTTAGGTAATTACAACGCGAAATACATGTCGTCGATTTGCATAATAAACTAGTTAGTTTGCCAACTAATAGTTTAGCTTGCAATACTAACGGATTTGTCATACTAACTGTTACAAATTGATAGTTATGTTATGTTATTATATTGTATGTTGATAGCTATGCTAAATCATTCCTGAATCCTGACCAATATCAACGTCAATTAGGGAAAGTTAGGGGAGTAATTTATTAACCCCTCCAACTCAGGCCAGATAAAATAAATGTCTTCCTGTTTATGTATTTATGTACCTAATAGGTATTATGTTGCAAATTAATGTGAAATTATTTAGATCACATTTTCCCATCCTGTTTGTTATGGCAATGTGCTACTGCCTTTGGTCGTGCTTGCGGCATTTACTACTTTGATTTGTAAATATATTTGGGTCCTTTTCACAATTAAACGGTGTTTTTGTAAACTGTACATGTGTGTGTGTTTCAACTATGATGTTAAATAAATATAGTATTGCCAGTGTTATAAATAAGTATACAAATTGCAAAATCTGTCAAATTTTTGACATTTTTTACTTCAACCCAAATCGGTCGGTATTTGGTCAACCGAAATGTCTTCCACTCGGTATCGGTTTGGTATCGGTCCGAAAATTGTCTGAAAATGACATCATTACTTCCGAGCCCCGGGCACTTCTCATCCCTGCTCTCTCACCTGTT
Source organism: Semibalanus balanoides (assembly GCA_014673585.1). Lineage (NCBI taxonomy): Eukaryota > Metazoa > Arthropoda > Thecostraca > Balanomorpha > Balanidae > Semibalanus > Semibalanus balanoides. Next base: position 81,327 of record VOPJ01002212.1, read on the forward strand.
TGTGACCGGGGTGCGTCTCGTCTGCTCTCTCACCTGTTTGTGACCGGGGTGCGTCTGGTCTGCTCTCTCACCTGTTTGTGACCGGGGTGCGTCTCGTCTGCTCTCTCACCTGTTTGTGACCGGGGTGCGTCTCGTCTGCTCTCTCACCTGTTTGTGACCGGGGTGCGTCTCGTCTGCTGCCCAGCGCCGTTCTGTTCGCGCGCTCTCTGCCTGCTGTTTTGACAGTCGTGGCCGGCGTATTTCTGCGCTGTGGGCCGGCCGCTCGGCCGCAGCTATGGCACGTATTCGTCAGTGCCGTGCCTAGCGCGGCTGATCGACCATCACCGCGACACCACCGCAGCCGCACGAGTCACGACCGGACCCCGGGCCCCACTGCACGACACTGGCACAGGAGCAACAGAACAGAACCAACCGTCACAGGTCACAGGTCGGCACAGCAGCAACACTGCACCATCACAGGTCGGCACAGCAGCACCACTGCAGCCATCACAGGTCGGCACAGCAGCAAATGCAACATCACAGGTCGGGCACAGCAAACACCAACTGCACCATCACAGGTCGGCACAGAGCACACTGCAGCCCATCACAGGTCGGCACAGCAACACCACTGCACCATCACAGGTCGGCACAGCAGCAACACTGTACCATCACAGGTCGGCACAGAGCAACAGCTGCACCATCACAGGTCGGCACAGCAAGCAACACTGTAACCAATCACAGGTCGCACAGCAGCACCATGTACCATCACAGGTCGGCACAGCAGCAACACTGGCACCATCACAGGTCGGCACAGCAGCAACACTGCACCATCACAGGTCGGCCACAGAGACCACTGCAACCATGACACAGGTCGGCACAGCAGCACCACTGCACCATCACAGGTCGGCACAGCAGCACCACTGCACCATCACAGGTCGGCTGGCAGACTGAAACGGTGCAGCTGTGTTGTCTCCAGAGTCAAAATGGGTCCGAACGGGTTCAGAAAATGAAGAAGTGGCAGACGGAAGAAAGTTGAATGAGGAAGCAGGCGCGAAGTGGAGCGTCGACTGGCAAGCTGCCAAGCCTTATGACAGCCTGAGCCGAGGAAACTGGCCGTCACCAACAGCCCGTGTCAAATATGAGCAGCCCACAGCCACGCTGGCCAGGGGCGCAGGCAGTGGCCCCTCGACCCAACGGGGAGTGCCTCGGCCCAAGGGCGTATCCAGGATTTCGCTAATATCACCACCAGCCGCGGTCAGTGATATGACGCATACATGCCCCCATCGACACTGGGGCCCCACACAGGGCCCCCATGGACACAGGGCCCCCTACAAACTTTACCTTTGCTATCACCATTTCAACTACTTATTCCGGGTGTAGTGGTGCTGGTGATTCGGGATTGGGCTTTTTAGGGCGATGTAACTTCTCATGGTCTAGGTATGCCACTACACCATTTTGCATTACGGGATGGACAACTGTCCATGGGCGTCGGAGACGGGGGGGGGGACGCATCCCCCCAGCTAAAAAAATGTAGGGGGACGTCCCCCCAAGGAATCTGACTGATTTTGTTTGCTTAATTCGTTCCAAAGGAAATTAAACTTAATTTATCTTCCAGTCAAAAAAGGTCATTTTTAACCTTAGCCAGGGGAAGTAGCAAGCTTTTTGAAACAGGTCATCGGTCGGGGTTCGTCCAGGGGGGGGGGGGGTGGCAGTTACAATAAATATCCGACGAATTGTAATATTTTTTATATATGAGATGGTATGAGATGCCATGATTATGAAAAATATGAAGATGTTTATGATCAATAAAATGGCAATGATTATTTATTTATTTTCAATGAAGGTCGAAAATAAGGATTCAAGCTTTCGTTTTACAACATTTTCAAGATTGCACATTTTTGAGAAAAAAAAATATATATATATAATCAAAAGCCATGCACGCTCTCTGGTCGATGGACATTTCCTTAAATACAAATCTGACATTACATATTTAAAACATTACATTACATATAAAATAGGTATTTATATCAATGGTGTTACAAAAACAAATATCCACATATGCTATTTACAAATAATCCTAACGACATGCAATTACATTCAACTTAACGAGGCACAACAAAAAACACACACTAGTCCTTCATGTGGGCCTGGCGTCACCAGGTCAATCCGGGTCTGGGCCAGCCTAAAGGCTCGGAAACGGCATGGGGTAGGTCAGTTATGGAAAGCTCCTACTGGCACTGGAGGTGTGTGTGTGTGTGTGTGTGTGTGTGTGTGTGGTGTGTGTGTGGTGAGGGGTGGTGTGGTTGTGTGTGTGTGTTGTGTGTGTGTGTGTGTGTGTGTTGTATGCGGTGTGTGTTGTGTGTGTGTGGGTGGGTGTTATGGGTGTGGGTGTGTTAGGGACGGTGACTATCTTGACTCCCATGGGACCCCCCTCCCCAACCATGACCAGAAGTAAGCTGTATTCAAGCTGCCGTAGTCGTCTGTCTAACGTGTTAATGGCCAAGAACTTTGCATAGTGTTGAGACTGGGCTTCAAGTTTTATTTGGATGGATTATTTTATTTTAACCTCTGCACAGTCTTTGCCTCTGTCTAGAATTTTGATGCGACAAAAGTTGTTAATCTCATTGTTTGAAAGGTCCGGATGAAAGTGTAAGGCATGTTCGCCCAGTGGCGTATCTATCTTGCGCAGGCGAGCGTCACTCAGATGTTCGTTAAATCTGTAACAAACAGGCCGAGTGCACTCTCCCACATAGCATTCGTTACGCTGCTGGGCTTCGCATGGCTTACATGTTATTTTGTATACTACGTTTTTGGTGTTGCAATTACGTTGAAGCCCGTTCTCGCAGGTATGATACCCGGAATACCCGGGAGATTTAATAAAGCGGTCCATCAAATACAACAAATACAGAGGCAACACCAAACAACGAAAGCAACGAAACACACTAGCCAAAACACCACTCAAATTTATATGCGACTCGCTTACATCAACGAACCTAGTTCGCGGTCAATGGTATTATCCGTGGCTCAAAAGCTTCCATTAAGCCTGTTTTGGATAAATTCACTCGATTTAAAAAAACACCGTCTCCTCGGCCCTCATCGCCTCCTGCCTTGCCTTCCCGCAAATAAAAGTGTCATACCTGGAGATACGGGCTTCAGGGTAATTGCCACACCAAAACGTAGTATACATATAACATGTTGCCATGCGAAGCCAGCAAAGCGTAACGAATGCTATGTGGGAGAGTGCACTCGTCCTGTTCGTTCAAATTTAACGAACTCTGAGTGACGCTCGCCTGCGCAAGCAGATACGCCACTGGGCGAACATGCCTTACACTTTTCATCCGGCCTTTCCCCCCAAACAATGAGATTCAAACTTTTGTCGCCATCGAGAAATTCTAGACGAGGCAGATGTGCAAGGTTAAAATACAAGAATCATCCAAATTAGAAACTTGAAGCCCAGTCTCACCACTATGCAAAGTTCTTGGCCATTAACCACGTTAGACAGAAGACTACGAAGCTTGAATACAGCTTACTTCTAGACCCCTCAGGTTGGGGGGGGGGGTCACATGGGAGTCAAGATAGTCACCGTTCCTAACACACCCACACCCATACACCCACCCACACCCATACACACACACACCCATACAAACACACACACACACACACACACACAACACACACACACACACACACATCACACACACACACACACACACACACACACACACACACACACACACACACACACACACAGCACACACTCCAGTTGGCAGTAGGAGCTTTCCTAACCTTGACCTACCCCATAGCCGTCTTCCGAGCCTTTAAGCTTGGCCCGACCCGATGTGACCGTGGTGACGCCAGGCCCAATGAAGACTAGTGTGTGCAGCTGAGAAATAAAAGTGTACTCTCCATGATCACTCTTAGGGGGAGTCCACCAAAAACGACACCCAAACTCATCGGAATACTCTCCTAATTACCCCCCATACCAAACTCTCCATAAACACCCTTATACTCCCCTTCAAAAACTCTCAATAACTCTCCCTACTCCCTTTCGAAAACTCTCAATAACTCTCCCTACTCCCTTTCGAAAACTCTCAATAACTCTCCCTACTCCCTCACCAAATGCCCTTTTACCCCAATAAACTCTCCTCTATTCCCGGTATTCTATCAAAAAAACTCCTCAGAACTCCTTAATCGTACTACAAAACTCCCCGGAACTACCCTTAACTTCCATAGAAAAATCCATTCGTTATTCTCCAAAACTCCCACGAATCACACTTCAGAACGCCTTGATTCGCGCATGAAAGCTCCCTTCCGACATTTCTCCTCCTTTCTATCGTCTTCCTTTGAAACGTTCTATATAGAACGTTTCTTCATAATAAAAAAAACATTACGAAAGTGCATTCTGTATTGTCACCGTTAACAATATCACATCAGATTCAGGCGCCCTGAATACAGGTTCATACATGGGTTCAGGCCTGTATATATACGTATCTCTGTATTCTGTGTACATATAGCATACAGAAGTACAAGAACAACGTTAAGCCCCGGTACTTCAATAACAAAACCCGGCTTGGCCTTACCTTGTCCTGGTAAATAGAGAAACTGCAACTTTAACTTTAAATCAGGCACGAACTTGCACTCCGGATGCTCCATGTTGCCACTGGCGGATCCAGAAAGTGTGATTTTGACAGTTTGGGGGGGGGGGGGCAAATCCCAAAAATTATCGCATAATTCTGAAAACTCATCGGATTTCGCTTGCAATAACTGGTTGGTGGCTGTATCAATAACTGGTTTAAAACAAACTTTCTCTAGTAAAAGTTGCTTAGTTTTACGACAAACTCAGGAAATGTGTCAAAGTTGAGCGCGGGCCGAGGTTCTGGTGGTAGTTGGGGGGGGCGGAGTGGGCTCGCTTTTGCCCGCGCCCCGCTGGATCTCCGCCCTTGCATGTTGCATGACCCACGCGTTTGTCCTACATAAATTTTGCGATGCCATAATACCTGCGGTGGCGTGGCCAGAAAGGAACTTCTGCATGATGAGTAATGATTAAATAACACTTGGACCGGTGCCCCAGACGTTATCACGTTTCCAGGTATCACACGACGCGGAACCCAACGTGAACAACAGCAGAACAGCACAGCGCTTTGCACCCACAGTGTCCGCACCGGACACAACGAACAACTGACGGCAAAATATGCGGCTGGCGGAAACACGCACGTGCGCGCGCGCGCGCGCAGCGCGTGGATTATGGCGCGAAAGTTTCTTAAATTCCCCATTATCCATTTCAGACCGGCACGTTTCCGCGAACTCCCGATTATTTCCATTTCCGGAACGTTTCCAGATCGAATATGAGAGTTACACTGGAGTTTTCCGCACTACATCCAAGGTAAGTATCTGGGTTCATTAGATCGGAGTCATTCACGACTTCCCAATATTCTCGAAAACTCTTCAGAATCTGATAAATCCGCCAGATATCATGCAAGTTACCCTTAGATATTCTCAATGACACCATTGGCAAGAGAGTTATGGGGAGTTACAGAGAATTAGAAAGGGGTATTTTAAGGGTGTTTTAGGGTGTATGAGTCATTCTTTTATCAGTGTGTTTTTTGTTGTGCCTCGTTAATGTTGAATGTAATTGCATGTCGTTTAGGATTTGATTTGTAAATAGCATTATGTGGATATTTGTTTTGTGTAACACCATTGATATAGATACCTATTTTATATGTAATGTAATGTTTCAATATGGTAAATATCAGATTTGTATTTAAGGAAATGTCCACCGACCAAGAGCGTGCATGGCTGTTGATAAGTTATTTTTTTTAAAATTTCAAAAATGTGCAATCTTAGAAAATTGTAATGTGTTTGAGGTTATTTTTGCCAATGATGAATGTGAATAAGTACAATGGGATGATCAATTAACAATGGCAATTATGTATTTTTAATATAAAAGGCGAAAACAAAAAGGAACAAGAATTTCGCCGTTACGGCATCGTACAGATTGCATTTTTTTTACATTTGAAAAAGTTAATTAAAAGTTACACGCGCTTCTTTTGTATTAAATATTAATTTGCCTAGTGGCAAGATGGGTCAGTGGCCTACATTAAATAAAACAATGATTACATGATACATTGACACTGAACAGCCTGTAAGTTTGGTAACACTGATGCGCAGTCAACAAGCACATACATCAATTCAAGGTTTTGCTAATATCCAATATTAGCTGCACATCAATCAAATATGATAACATATACATACATAACATACCTACATACAGTACATAGCATACATACATACATTCTATACATACCATACATACATACAATACATACAATACAAACACACAACACATACACAGACAACACACACACACACATTCCACACACAACACACACACACCAACACACACACATACACATACACACACACACAGCACACACACCACACAACACACACACACATATACATACACACCAGAGGGTTACGGGTTCTCACTTTTTAGAGTCTTGGGAATACTTAGAACCCACCGAACAGCAGCCGTCGACCAGGAACCACACATTCTTCCAAGTCTTGACTATCCTGAGCCGCCGCGACGCTACGTTTGGTCGATTTGATTGTGGTCGATAATCAAGTGAAACCATATGTTTTAATAGTGTATCATATTAATTGATGTGCAGCTGAATTATTGGCCATATTAGCAAACCTTGAATTGATGTATTGCTGTTGACCTAGCGCATCATGTACGCAAACTTAAAGGCTGTTCATGTCAATGAATCATGTAATATTGTTTTATTTATATGTAGTCACGTGACCCATCTTGCATAGGAAATTATAATTTAGACAAAGAGCGCGCTGTAACTTTTAATTAACTTTTTAATGTCAAAAATAATGAATCTGACGATGCCCGTAACGGCGAAAGTTGTTCCTTTTTGTTTCGCCTTTTTATATTAAAAAATACATAATTGCCATGTTAATGATCATCCCATTGTACTTAATCTTGAAAATGTTGTAAAACGAAAGCTCGATTCCTGATTTTAGACCATTATTGAAAATAAATAAATAATCATTGCCATGTTATTGATCATAAACATCTTCATGAATTGTAATATTCCAATAATCGAATTTTACCAGTTTCTTCTCGGTATTGGTATGTGCAGTGTAGTGCAAATGTTCTGTCTATGCAAAAGTTATATCCTCTGTCTCTGACTCTGTCTCTGTCTGTCGGTGCTGCACACAGTGGGATCCAATTAGCCCTCGCCCCCGGTATCAGGGGCGAGGGCATGAATAGTTTCAATAGATTTCACTGCGTGTAGCACCGACAAACAGCACCGATAGACAAAGTTGACATTGAACTAAACGGGTGCGCTTAGACCAAAGCTTTTTTAAAGAAATACTTTCACGTCTAGCTTCCGTCAGACGAATACAAACTTGCCCCAGGGAAATGGAGGGTTTAATTCGAATAGTGCACTGAAATGACTGCTACCAGCCGTTTTACGAAGTCCTATTTATTTGCGCGGGAACATCGACATCGGGTGGTGACGATGAAGTCGACAGAGCATTTGCACTACACTGTACATACTTCTTAGAATTTAAACCTTTAAACCATTTTCAGTCTTCAGCCATGCCTGAGAGAGCCCATTGCAGGCCTGAGAGGACCATTGAGAGGGTTCTTCTTCCTTATAATAGGGCTCCCTGATAGACTAGGAGGGTCCTCGTATTGTGTGAAAGGGCTTTGGATCAGTTCAACGGCTTAGTCAGGATTTGGCTAAGGACTTGATTCTATAGGGCCCTCATACTGTTTATTGAAGCAATCCGCAATACACTTGCGGCTATTACTGCCTCTCGTCAAGTAATATAAAAAACTAGAGGAATGTGGTCTGAACATGCATACAACGGACAACCGCAACACGCACACACATCCACAACGTCACACAACAAAATCACAAGCACGAGGAGTCAAAAAACTATATAGACGATACTGTCATCGAGAACTAGTTAGCTTTGTGCCGGTACCGGCCCATCGCACTGAGGAGGTGCCGCCTCAGACGGCGAACTGAACAGGTGCGGAAGGTAGCCGCCGACAATTCGTTTGGCAGGGCGTTGTACCGGACAAACCGGCCTCTCACTTGAACCGCTCTTTCCCCATCTCAGTGCGGGACCGCGGTAACGAACAACAGGTGGACCTGCGCGCATAACAAATTCCAATTCACGGTCCGCGAGCCCTCGGCTACAGTGGAGAGACGGCCGTCGCAAGACCCTCCGGCTCACCGCTACGGACGCACCTTGTGCAAAGAGACTCGGGCGTGGTTACGACACAAGCTGCTCAGCGCTGAGCCACCAGTCGTCTCAGCAAATGCAGACCATGATCATACTTTTTTGCGGCCGAAAATTATTAAGCTGAATAATTAAGTATTTTTTGAAATGCGAGAGAAGGTTCTGCTTGGTACCGACTTGCCGTACACTGAGATGCAGTATCCTGGAATTTTGCGAGACGACCAGGGCGTTGACAAGAGTGAGAAAATCACGGCGGGGGGTAGGTGACCTCGCAGATGTGACAGACCACTCAATACTCCAAAGCAGCGGTTTAGTAAATAAATTGAGCGTGTGCTTGTCCAACTGAGAGAACGATCAAGGTGAAGCCGAGGTTTTTTTCGCTTCCGAAACGGGGAGTAAAATCATGGTCGCGGAATGGTTAGCTTTAATGTCGGGTAAGGTGCGCAGATTTTGTGGGCTGCCCAGAGCATCAAGTTTGGGTTTTTAGCGGCGTTAACTTTAAGTCCGTTTGCCTGCGGAACCAAGTATCAAGGAGAGGCCAGAACGTTTTCCATGCGTGCGCGGAACTGTTTTTAATTTAAAGATTTTTTGCCGCTGAACAGAATTTGTGTGTCGTCCGGCGTATTGGACTCTATTGCGTCTTCCACAAACTTGACTGATAGTCGTTAGCGAAAACGCAGTAGAGAAGAGGTCCTAAAAGCTGAGCCTTGGATACACCCGATGTTGTTGGGCCAGCGGTGGGGATTTTTTGACTCACCCAGATTGTCAGTGGAGGCTGACACTCAGGTGTGGTTTCTCAGATATGCCGGAGAACCAAAGATGTGGTCCGATTCCGTGAGCCTGTAAATTAGAAAGGAGCTTTTTGAGTGGTCGATCAATCGAAACATTTGGTCAAATCCAGCAGGCAGAGAAGGGGAAGACTTCTCCATGGTCGAAGGCGGAATAGGATATTGGTCGGATATGGAAGTCAGTGGCGGTTTCCGTGGAGTGTCGGGGGCGAAAACCTGCTGGTAGGAGAAAGGAGGTGGTTCTGCGGACAGGTAGGTGTAAGCTGCTGGTGGACAGATTCTCTACAAATCTTTGGCAATGACGGGAACGATGGAAATAGGACCGAAAATTGGATGGGTCGGAGGTCCGCCGACTTAAAGGATAGGGTGTACCAGGGAATGTTTCCAGGTTTGAGGGACGTCGGATTGGTAATTGGCTGGGAATGACCAATGTTAATTAATACCTCATAAACCGAATCGAAGTCCAAGACACATGCGAAGACATTGTGGAAATGCCTGATGCCGTCGTCACGCAAGCCGACGAGCCATTCATCCCGAAAGAGCGATGGCTCGAGCTCCGCTAGTGGACAGCGGCATCAGCTCGAGCGCGCAGGCACCGACAAGCGGCAAGGCGACCACGCCACCTCCGACACATCACCCAACCCGGCGACCTCACCAGCCACGCGCGGTCCGACGCTGACAAAATATTGGTTCAGTTGGTCGACTGAAGCGCCAGGCTTCTCACGAGAGGACCGCTTACGGAACAAAAGGTCTTATATATCGCCACATTGACTTTCGCCCTTTCTCTCGCGGATGCGCTTTGCTCGACATCGTCACGACTGTCGCGTCTAATGGCGGAACGCAACTGCTCCGATTCGCGTCACGGTACTCGGTGGAACCCGTGTCCGAACTCCGCCAGGCGCCCCAACGACGGCGAACATCAAAGCTTTAGTGGCATCTGACACTGTGGGGGCGCTGGTTCCGGATTCGTCAGTCCTGACGGGAGATGGGCGTCTATCACAGGTAAAAATATGGCAAACAAAACTGTCCCACTTTAACGCTCGCGACCGTAAGGGGCACTAAAAACGCACTGCCAGATCGGTCCACGCGAGATCGCATGTAAAAGATCGGGATCAATACGGCGGAGGCAGCGAGTACGCACTCTGGTAATCGGAGGCTTAAAAACAAGGCATGTCAATACGAATTGCGCGAACAAAACTTGTGGGTGCTAAAATGGACAAACCTTAGTGATACAGGACTGAAGCAACCGTCGCGACAGTTAAGTGATAAAAACATCGAGTGATGAGCCGGAAAAATAGGTGGATGACGTCAACACATTGGGGTCAGCGAAGAGGTCTGAAGTAAAACCGGCATTTAAAGCGCGCTTCAGCGGGGTCTGTGTCAAGGTTTCAACCAGCAGCAATTTAAAATCTCCGCAGATAAAACATTTACAACCCGGATAATGTACAGTAACGTTCTGATACTGCGCCTCTAAATCTGCAAAATCAGCACTCAGATCGGCGATGTTTCGTCTAGGTGGACGGTACACAGAGCAAAGCACAAACTGACGCCTCCGGTCCCTCCGGTCCGGCTTAACTAAAGTCCAGAGCGACTCTAGCTTGCTGCCCGGATGAGCAGCCGCGGGCCCTCAGGCCCTTGGCGCTGAGAGCCAGGTCCCAAAAGAAGATGAAGGGCCAGGGTCGTCGCCACTGGGGGAAGCAGGGACTCGGCNCGGGGCGGTCTACTCGATGAAGCTGGTACCCGGGCAACACCAGTAGCCGGTTAGGAGTGGATTTCTTCAACCAGGTCTCTGTGATGCACATCAAGTCGTATTTGCCACAATGCAGCTGATCGGCAAGCTCCAGTAGTTTAGGTTTCATGCTCTGGACATTGAGCACACCGATGATCAGACCCGTACCAGCAGTGGGCCGCGGATGATGATCCTCCCGGCGCCGGGCGCCCCTGCTCCCCCGCTTTCTAGCGCTGGGGGCGCGCCTGCCTCGCCTGGTCCGGCGCCGGTGGCTGCCAGAGTCAGCTGATTGGCCGCCCGGTAGCGCTGACCCAGCGCCGGCGGGTACAGGCCGGTCCGACGTGTCACAGCTGACCGTTTCAAGGCCACCCGGACCAGGGGCGGTCGCGCGCCGGGCGTGCTGTGGTGGCCTAGCAGGGGCAGCACCAGTGACCAGCACCAGGGCACGCACCACGGCGAGCAGCACCACAAGCCGGAGCAGGTCTCGATGCTTCAGCTGCAGCCACATGATGAAAGTTCCTCTTCACTCTCCACGTCACTATAGTCTCGCTGACTCACTCACTCAGCCAAGTGCTTGCACCCACTAACTCGGGCACTCACTGACAGCACTCACTCAGGCGCAATGACTCCTCTGAGTCTGATTTGATTGTCTGAGTCTGATTCTGCAGGACTATTTTGTTGTGGGATCTTGTTGATCTTGGATCCTGCAGGACTATTTTGTTGTGGGATATTGTTGATCTTGGATCCTGCAGGACTATTTTGTTGTGGGATCTTGTTGATATTGTATCCTGCAGGACCATTAGGCCGTGGGATTCTATGGATCTTGAATCCTATTTTTTGGCCTCGGCCTATGTCTGATATTTATGTTTACTAATAGGTATAACTTACAAAGTAATTTGCAGGTACTTATGATTTACATAGTACATACTACATACGCAAAATATAAACCAAAATGTTTTATGTCAGTCCACGCATCTTGTGTTTCAAGATCTAAGGCTTGTTTTGAATAAGAGATCCACTGAGATCCCAGATCCTGAATCATTTTACGCCAATGGATCCATAAATATTTCAGATCTGTATGCATTTCACGGCAGAGGGATCCACTGGAATCCAAGATCTTCATGCATTTTATACCGAGGAATCCACTGGGATCCCAAATTCAGCTTCGGGATCCAGGCACAAGTCTGGTGGATAGGAATCCACAACCACCGCCTTCCCACAAGTCAGGGGTGGGGTGCCTGAGCACGTGCGCACATGCACACCGCTTTTTGTATCTCCGAAGCTACTTGCCTTATCGAGTTAAAATTCGCCATAGATATATTTGTATTCGCGCTCTCTCGTTCATCGCCAACTACGGCGCCTACTGGTTTTAAGATCCGTGGTGAGATAGCAAGAAAAGGCCTCAGAGACACTTTTATCTTGAGTCATTTAGACTACAGGATTGCGAACTGGCGAAAGTATATAATATATATATATAATTATATATATTATATATATATATATATATATATATATATATATATATATATTGCGCATTGCGCAAAGCTGCATCTCTAGTTAATAAACTATTTACACTTATTCAAGTAGTTGTACATTCTTTTACAATATCCAACAACAACAGCACGTTGATAACTTAATCAGGGGGTATTAAGCTACACGATGTGTTTGACCAATTATAATAATTGCTGGAAACCATTGTATATAAATTTAGTCAAAATCATTCGAATAGATGAATTTCGGATGTTAGGCCCCACGCTAAGCAGAGCTTGTTGCGTAGGCCCCGACTCCTTCCGTTTGATCTGGCAATTGCTGACAGCCGGCAGAAGTTAGAAGCGAAAGTATGACGTGCCCGACATTCGTGAGGCCTGTCCAGTTTCACAGACCCCGTGGTTGGCTGTGGTTCCGGTGCGACCACAGCGACTGCAGGATTAAATGTCCCGTAAAGTGGCGCATCGCCGCATTCAGTGTTGATAAGACGCCTGCCTGTGATGACACATGATCAAAGGGGTAGGGTTAAGAGCGCCTGCTGGTGACCTCCGAGCCGCAGGGACCATGAACAGCTGCCTATGGAGACACGGTTCGCCACGCTCTCTGACGTCACTTGACCTTTGGTGCAACCACTGCCACCGGCCGCAGGCCATCCTAGTCAATAGCAAAAAGCGAACGCTGCAGCAGCTCCACCCAGATCTGCCACTACCGGGTAGGTAGCACACATTGTTTTCCGACAAAGCTACAGGGACTTTGACTTACTAGACTTTGTTTAATATTTCGTGAAAAGGCAATTGGTGGGCGTTTAGTTTAAGCACAAAATAACAAATCGCATACAACATCTAAATTGAATATAATTATTGAGTCTTCTTGTTGCGCAAACATTGCAAAATATTCGTTCGAATACCAATAAATGTGAATATCATTGTTGACTAATTTCACTGAATTCCAGATAATAGCCGTTTTCACGATGGATTATTTTGCGCGAAATGTTTTAAAGCATCTTAAGATGTTTTGAAATGTTCGAAAGTTTTATTATACTTATCCATTCCCTACACAACTTTTGCAAGCGATTTTTGTCTTGAAATGTCTCTGATAATTTTGTAAGATGTTGGTAAGTATGTTAACAAATTGCGGTCTGTTGGTAATTAGCAAGATTACTATGTATAGGTAAGTTGTGAAGCATCTTCACCTACTGACACTTTTCAGAACATCTCGAAACATTTTAATATCGGGCACGCTATTGGTCGGCTCAACAAAGCATCCTCCCCTTGACTCATAATGGACTCGCCTCCAGCAAATCGTTTCTAGCGCATTAATGCGCCATGCAAAGGCAGACCTATGATCCATGACGCTGCCAGATTGAGTAACTAATATAGCGGTATTCTAGAAATGTTGTTTAGTGCTCTTGCGAGGAACATGGTATTTATTATAGGTACAGTATTTACAATGACCTTTTCCTCGATAGAAATATAATAATTAATCAAAAATATGTTTGGTGAATTTTCGGCCACAGGCCATTCTCAAACCATACACTTTGACAATCAAATAATCAGCTGCTGCAGGTCTAACCTTTTTTCCTCGGTAAGCACGTGGGTTGTTCTGCAGTCCTACTAACTTACTAAAACACTTAACATCAACTCAATATCATCATCATTGCCAACCATTGTCATCGTATCCTAGTATTATATAGCTTAGGGCCATTCATGTAAAATCACATCATATCGTTACACATCACATCACATCATCATTGTCAGACAGTGTTGTATCATAATGTCGTTTAGCGTAAAATCGTTACATACATAATTACATGTCATTATACATATCGTTATCGTTGTACATATCGTTATGATTATCGTTATAGCGTAATATCGTTACATATATATTTACATATCGTTGTAACAAATCTTATGATCGTTACATACATAATTACCTATCGTTATACATATCTTTATCGTTATCGTTTTACATATCGTTATCGTTATCGTTATAACGTAATATCGTCACATATATAATAAAATATCGTTGTACAAATCGTTATCGTTATTGTTCTAGCGTAAGATTGTTACATACACATTTAAATATCGTTTCACATAACACCATATCGTAACACATCAAAGTTGAGGACATGACCACCGATGGATCACAGAAGGAAATCAAAGGATGGGCCATGATGCAAGGTTAGTATTGAGCTGAGGGCGGTTCTTTGGGATCAAAAGGGATTCTGCTATTTTTATGTCAGGATGATCTTTAGATCTGTAAAGGATTCGAATCTTGAAAGGGTTTGAGCCCCTATCTGTTGCCGAGTGAGACTCCCTAAAATGATCCCCCATCGGAGTATCATGAGTTTCATTTAGAGCGTCCCTGACGTGCTCATTAAATCTCAAGCGTACCGGACGCTTAGTCTCACCGATGTATTTAAGGTCCTGACCGTTCTCCTGGCCGATATTACAGCTCAGCTCATATACTACATTATTTTGCGTACAGTCACCCGAAAAGCCCGACCTACACGTATGGAATCTCTGACCATCCGGGCATTTAGGCATACATAATGATGAGCGAACTATAGGTTGTCCTTGAGCTTCTGGGGATTTTTCCACGCTATCTTAACGTTCAGACCCGATTTCTTGACCTTGCTCTTGATTTTGCACAGAAGTTCTTCGTCTATATAAGGTAAACATAGAAAGCCATCACAATGCTTCTGCTCCTTGCCTGTCGCTCTGACGTTTGTCGGCGTATAGTTACGTCGAGCTTCTCTGAGAAGTCTCACCAGCAGTTTGTCTGGGTATCCATTTTGCAGCAGCAAGTTGCGTTTTTTATCAATACTGCGTCTCTCTTTCAGGGCGTTTGACGAGTTACTGATGTGCTAGACCCCCTGTCTAAATTGGTTTCTAACAATATTATGCTTCGTCGATGTAGGATGGGCAGACTCATAATGCAAAACGATACCTGAGTTCATAGGCTTGATAGTTAGTTTCGGTCTATATTCTGGCGTTACGTAATTTATTACGTTTCCTCTTAACCATTACTAGATGTTCTAGAAAAGGTACTCCCTGAGCCTCCTCCAGAATGCCACGAGAGTGAACTTTAACGGTTGAGGCCTCTGACACAAAATAATCTACCCGGTATGAAAAAATAATACGTATCCACACTGTAAAAGCTACCCAGCCGGGCATATTTTCTCTTGCACAAGCGAAGAGCAGACTGGATAACAATAAATCGTGGATAGAGTTATTTGTGATGTTGTGACAAGTCATATGATTCCGCATCAAAACATAGTACCTTGATTTTGGGTTTTGTAATATTGTTGACTAAGTGTTATCAGTATATAGTTTCTTTGAAATGTATATAAATATCCTAATGCGTTGCAAGAAGTTGCAATATACTAATATCTCCAATGTAAATAAATTGTTATCGACTAGATCCGTGACTGAAAACAAACTATACCGTACCACCGT